>CABHPQ010173051.1:4095-33581 GCA_902168405.1 Peromyscus aztecus
GTACTGAACACATACACATTTTTTTCTTGTGATTATTCTATATACCAAACATTTTTTTTTGTTTTGTTTCCAAATCAGCAGTTACATTGTACATGTGTGTAAGTAATCTTGAGGCACGTAAACATAGGAAGACATACAGGTAGGCTAGATACAAATACTATGCCATTTTCTATAAGGGACTTCAGCATCTGTAGTGTTTGATATCTACAGGGTGTTCTTGAACCAGTTCTCCACGGATACTTCTTTTTGCCTTTCTGGGTGTGCCGGCTAGTTTTCTATCAATATGACACAAGGTAGAGTCGTTTGGGAGAAGGGAGCCTCAATTGAGAAAATGTCTGCATAAGATCAGGCTGTAGGCAAGCCTGTAGGGCATTTTCTTAAATATTGATTCATGGGGAGAATCCAGCCCATTGTGGGTGGTGCCAGCCCTGGGTTGGTGGTCCTGGGTTCTATAAGAAAGGAGGTTGAGAAAGCCATGGGGAGTAAGCCAGTGAGCAGCACTCCTCCATTGCCTCTGCATCAGCTTCTGTCTGCGGGTTCCTGCCCTCTTTGAGTTCCTGTCCTGAGTTACTTAGATGATGAACTATTATACTGAAGTGTAAGCCAAATAAACCCTTTCCTCCCCACGTTGCTTTCGGTCATGACGTTTCATCACAGCAATAGTAGCCCCAAGACACTGGCATATGAAACTAAGGGATGCTACCACTGTCCACATGCGTATTGTGTTGCTACCCTCCAGGTCCATCAGTATGACCCAAATGTGCTCAGACATCTCTAAATTTCTCCCAAGGTCCTCTGTGTCGCGTCCTGAGTTAGAAATTCTTGAGAAGCTGTCTACATCACTATCCATACTTCTGTTGTGCAAGATCCAGTAGAGAAGGGAATATGGCAGATCAGTGGCTCCCATCAGACTCTTAGCTTTTCTGAGGTTGGAAAAGGGCTGGTCAAGGAAGGCTTGTGGAGCTCTGTGTATGAGCCATTGAGCAGCTTTGAAGTCCAATCATTAGTAATGCAGCCATTTTGCTAATGTTAGGACATCTAGTAATCATCTACAGGCTCCAGGAGCTAAGAATTATATTTTCAGCTCAAATCAGAATTTAATATCACTCAGGCATAGATGCTTTTTGCCTTTGCTGTTTGTCTTAACTGGGCAAAGCTGGGTCTCAGAGAAACCTGGCCACTTCCTATTATTCTATGATGGATCAAAGTAGATCTTCCGGAATCTTTACTCATGGGACTGTTTCTGGTGAATTTTTATTTCACTGTCAATATTCTTGAGGTAGGTAAATGACAGATTCAGTGGCAGTGCCAATATTGAGTGCTGGTGGTTGGCTCTGTTATTTCCTAGATGACAGAGTTGGCCAGTAGGCTTCTAGTTCTTTTACAACATCAGCAAAGGTCTACTTTATCACCCATGCACCTAAAATGATACAGAAATAGCACACCACTTGCTGGAGACAGACACGGTCATGGGTCCACTCATCCAAATAGCAAATAACACAATCTAAAACCCGAGTAGTTAAATAAAAAAAAAGATGACCTTTATTCATCAATCCCCATTAAACAGTGAAATGCATCCATCTTTCTTACATTACTAAGCAACAGCCTTTCCATCCTTTCACCCCTCACCCCCCTAAATTAGGCTGCCGAGTTCATCTTCAAACTCAGGATGATTTTCCTCTTTTTCACGCTACTTACATTTTATTGTTTCAATGTCAAAGCCGATCTAGAATTCTTTTTCTCCTATGTGTGAGATGGATGTTAATACCGGAGACACCTGTCAGCACGTGTTCAAGATGACAACACAGTTAGGCCCTAAGCAAGTATTTCAAGGCAATGACATGCCGCTACAGTTTTGGGAATCTAAGTATCACATTGGTACCAAGAAGCACAACTCAGTTTCAGAAGCACACTCTTACAATGGACATATTTATTTCCACAGTTGTGATTTCAGAAACGCGGTTTTCTGCTTTCCTGATGGTTCCACGGCCTCAGATTTAATTCCTGAATGTCAATGACAATCTGTAACCAAAGAATCAAGTAGACGAGGAAGCAGAATTGTTTCAAAAGGATCAATGACAGCAGAGAGAGGCCCTTGGCATTTTAAAAGAGATACACAGACATAGTAAAGGATAAAAGTGAGCCAAGATACACAACTTTGTACATATTAGAAATATCCAATGTGCCACCAACACAATTTCCCTAAAACACAAAAATTCCCCACGATTGGAGCCACGCCCATCTGTCTCTGTGTCACTCTACATTTGAATTACCAACCC
Source organism: Peromyscus aztecus (assembly GCA_902168405.1). NCBI lineage: Eukaryota > Metazoa > Chordata > Mammalia > Rodentia > Cricetidae > Peromyscus > Peromyscus aztecus. The sequence continues at coordinate 6,375 of CABHPQ010173051.1, forward strand.
TCTATTTTTTTCCACAATCCTGACATTCATTAAGACATTTCAGCCAGAATTTTTGGCAATATGCTTTTTTTTTTTTTTTCCAATTACAACAAGCCACACAAAAGTACTACCATTAATGTCCAATGGTCGTATCAGGCCAAGCCTATCTGAATTACACGTGATCTTTAAAAGATTCTCCGTCTTCCCTTCATGAGTCAGCAGTGCTCTGTCTCCACATAAATCGCTGCCAGCCACAAGCTTGTGTCATGAGCTCATATGTTCTCTTCATCCAGCATTTTGTTGATGCCATCGCAAAGTTTCTGTAAGTGAGGTTTAAATTTTCCAAAGGGATTATACAAGGCAGCCAAGAAATCACAATCTGAGAAGTGATCAAAGACATTATTAACCCGTCCATGAGACTTGGCGGTGAGGTGGCGCTGAATGATGTCGTGCAACAGCTCCCGGCACTCGTTCAGCAGCCTGGACAGCACGTTGCGGTCGAAGGTGTATTCCACCTGGTGGAAGCTGACCACCGTCATGGCAAGCTGGTGGACCTTCTTCTTGAACTTCTCCATCAGCGCCAGCTCGTCTTGATTGAACTGATTGTTCCTGTGGAGAACGGCCAGCTTGATGACCGTCTTGATGAGGTTCTTGATGACCCTCTCCGCCTCCTTCTTGTTTTGGGTGTACTCCTTGGTCACCCTGTAGAGCTCATCCAGCACCTCGCTGCTGGTGTCATCGATCAGCGTGGTGGCGATGGATTTGGATACCATTTTGCCCAGGATCTTCTTCTGCGCCTGAACGGCCAGGTTTTTGGAATTAAAGACATCTGTGGCCACTACAAAATAAAATGAAAAAGGAGGGGTAGAAAGAGCAAAAGATCAGTAAATAGCAAATAAAACAAAACAACAAAACAAATCTCCAAGTATTAGGGAGCATTTCCCCTCTTTCCTTCACTGTTTACAGTTTGTCTCCCACTTACTGATGCAACTCTCTGTTCAGAAAAGAAAATAGATTCAATGTTTTGTACATTTCTGTGCATTGGGTTCTCATTTGTGGAATTAATGGGTTTATGTGTAATTAAAATCCTTTATACCTTCTGCTATGTAGTCAGTGATTTCTTTAGCAGTTAACATTGATACCATCGTTGAAAATAACTTTTAATTTAAAGGGGGCTGGAGGGCTGAAGAGATGGCTCAACCGTTAAAGGCTAGGCTCACAATCAAAAATATAAAAGGGGCTGGAGAGGTGGCTCAGTGGTTAAGAGCACTTGGTGCTCTTACAGAGGACATATGTTCAGAATCCAGAACCTACACTGGGAGGCTCACAACAGCCTGTAACTCAGGTTGTATGGGGATCTGACATTCTCTTCTGGGCACCAGCACATATACAGCACACACTCACACAGATATGCACACAGTCATATAAATAAAAATAAAAGCCGGGCCGCAGTGGCGCATGCCTTTAATCCCAGCACTCAGGAGGCAGAGTCAGGTGGATCTCTGTGAGTTCAAGGCCAGCCTGGTCTACAGAGTGAGTTCCAGGAAAGCCATGTGGTTGCATAGAGAAATCCTGTCTCAAAAAAATAAAGAAAAGGAAGGAAGGAAGGAAAAAAGGAAGGAAGGAAGGAAGGAAGGAAGGAAGGAAGGAAGGAAGGAAGGAAGGAAGGAAGGAAGGAAGGAAGGAAGGAAAACTCATTTGAATGAAAGCAGGTTAAATAGCAAGACCATGATACTGAACAAGATGGAACACTGACTCCAGCAAACCCAAAGGAGAGTCCTCTTTCATAAACCAGTTACAGAAAGCCTAAGTGCCTAAGACATTGGTCATCGCTCTTCCCACCATCCCACCCACTTTGAATTTCACTCCCAGATGTCAGCTTTTGGAAGGTCACACTCCAGAGAGAGCTCACTGTCAGCTGCTGTTCCCGATCCACTGTTTCTTTTAAGTCTTGAGGAAATAAGCTTATTTCATGAGCCAATGAAACATGCTACATGCAGAACATACTCTGGAAAAGCGGATCCCTAGAGTTGACTTTTGGCATGATTGTAACTTAATTTGGCGGATGTTTAACACACACACACACACACACACACACACACACACACACACACGTTGCACAAATTACAGATTAATAACCTCTGAAATGGAATGTGTCTAGCTAAAGGCCCAGAAGTGAAAATGCTCTACAAACCGTCATTAGTTTTATTCTACTATGATTACCCCTTCTATGTGCTGGATGCAATCTGAAAGCTTGTCTACGATTCTGCTTTTGCTGCTTCCCCTGACTGGCTGAGGGCCTCAGAACTGCAGTTCTCTGGGTATCTACTCCACCGTAGGATCCAGGGATTTCTGTTCTCTCTGTACTTGGCACAAATGCACTTAGAGCAGTTGGAATACAAGCATTTAGAAATGAGGATGAACAACCTAGGGCATTGATGTTGTAAAATGATTTCTAGTTTGGACAAAAGCTAGCATTGCTAGGAAGCAAAATGGCAGGAGTACCAAGGCCGGGCTTGAAGGACACATCGGAGCAGTAACTGCGTCAGTGTGCAAGTGTCGGGCTAGGTGGAAGGTGGGGACAAAGAGAATCCACATGACATTTGACATCTGGACTCACGGCAGGTAGATCATCTCATATAGGTTATTACAGAATGACTCCTCACGTGTAGAACTCATCCAGGAACACACAAAGCTGTGCATCTACTGAGAGGATGTCCTGGAGGAACCAGGAACGGTGCCCTCCCAACTGTCATAGTGAGTTACAGAAACATGAAGTGAGGGTGCACAGGAAGAACAGAAAGGCGTTTTGAGAGAGAAGAGGAAAGTGAAAAGCTGTGAGGAAAGGCCAACTTTGGGAACGTTTCCAAGCTTTTAAACCATTTTTAGTTTAATAGTAATCTATTCTTATCCCTGTCTCTTCAATGATTCACGAGAGTGTTAATTCACATTAATGAAACCCTACACAAAGAAATGGTACCCCAGCAGTTCATATTGCCACATAATGGCCAATGACCCTCTTTTATGTTATAGCTCCAGATACACACCTTAACAAGTAAATCTGGTTTCTACAGGAAGAGATACACAATCACTTTCAGATACATAACAAATAACGTAGATTTCAGCAACTTATTTTATATAAAGGCTCTTCTGCTTTAAATTTCTTTGAGAGTGACACAGCCTACCAACACCCCATCTAGAATCTACAACCATGTTTCCCAGATCAACACACTTGCTGTTGTGAAATACTGAAACCAGAGAGAGGGAGGGAAGGAGGGAGGGAAGGAGAGCCGGAGGGAGGGAGAGAGGGAGAGAGGGAAGGAGGGAGATTCAGACTCCTCAGTGCTAATTTCTCAAGGCTGAATTTGCAGCTTTGTAGCTCGTCAAACTACCTTTCTCATTAAATCTCAACATCCCATTTTGTTGCAAACATAAAGAGAAGCAAGAACTCCACGGCACAGCATTTTAGCTTCCTGCAAGCCAGGGAGGAAAAGCCAGTCTACTGCAGACTAAGCAAGGCCATCCTCATTTACTGTAACCGAGTCATAACCCAGACATGGAAGTTGATCTCTGAGGCTTTTCCTTTCTTCCCAGAACTTCCACATGACACTTTCATTTTAATCTTTAGATCAATTCAGTGCACTCTTCTCCTTCTCCACTGGGAAGACTTACATCCAGTGGGTTTATTTTTCAGCATTGGAAATGGCCTGTTTCGAGCCAAGCCAAGGGTTGTGGCTGACAGCTGCTTGCCAGGGATATGTGGTCTGGGATCATAAAATGTGACTGTTTTCTTTCTTGGACATTAACTGCTGCTAGTCTTGCCTGCTCCAGATCATTGTCAGTTCAGCATGCTCTGTCAGATCTCTCAGAGGCCTGCCACATCTCAGAGCTAATCCCGGACTCCTGTCTAGTCTCACCCCCATGTGGTACCATCACCATGGCTTCAGAGAGCACCCGTGTGCCAATGACTCCCACAGTCCTAGTGCAGCCTGACTTCATCCCCAGACTCATTTTGCAAAAACATTTAAGACTCTTTTCTTTTGAGATTTTGCAGGCATCACAGACGTACCATGTCCTTAACTGAATCCTTGTTCCTCCCCCTTATTCCTCCCTCCCTGTCCGTTACTCACCACCCAGATTAACAGCATCTCTCCCAACCACTGCTCAAGTCAGAGACCTGGGAACCATTCACCATCTCATCCTTCCTTTTCCTTGGTCCATTACCGAGTTTTTTTTTTTTTTTCCATTTTCACCATTTATTAGTTTCTAAAGTCTATCCAATTACTCCATCTCTGCAGACATCATCTAGTTCAACTCCTTTCCAATGTCTTTTCACACTACAGTCAGGGTATTTGGAAAATGTACATAGAAAATGAGGTTCTATTTAAGTTCTCTGCTAACCATCACACTTCCCAATCCCTCAAATCATTTTTTACCTAATTGTTATTGGCTCTCCAATAGCAGGGCCCTGAGCTCTCCAAAAGCAGACTCCATCTGTCTACTTCTCTGTGTCGTGCCCTGGGCTTGGGCAGGCACCAGTTTCTCCCATCTCTTCACCATACTTAAGTACTTCTCAAGGAAAATGTTTGGGCCTGAAAAAACACGAGCTTAAAATACATATCTGAGTGTTTCTTTTTGCTTATTTGAAAACTTAGAGAAACAGGCACTTGCTGTAACTCACTAAATACGTGGGTTATGTCGTGCTGTGTGTCCCATGTCCCTTCTTCCCCCCCAGTGGAAGCATATTTCAGAAAGTGGTTTCTCTTACCATCAGCAATTAGTTTTCTTTAAAGAGGAAAGACTTATGTCTACTAAGGGAATACATCAGAAGATAACAATACAGATATTTTGAGTATAAGTAAGGCATACTATTTCTGACTGGAGCTGCAGGGGAAGATTAGCCATCCTGGCCCACCTGTGCTTCTGGTCTGGTCTGTGTTTAAACATGGGACAGAGAGACGGACCAAGACAAGTCCCTGGAAGCCACCGAGATGCACACAGATGTTCTCCATGGAGACAGTATTGAGAATATTGACCAACTGTTTATCTATTAAGATGAATTCATTTGCCTTGGAAATAGACATGGAAATTGTTGGCTGAAAAAAAATAATGCTGTATCTAGCATGTGTGAGGTCATATCCAATTTCTAGTTTTGGGGGGAAAGACTGTTCTATAGAAAAGACTACATCATACTTTGCATCTGCTCACCCCTCTCTCCCTCTAGGACTTAATGAAGCAGTCCACTTCAGCAATGTTTTCTGTAAAACAAACCAATATTTAGGGAATCCTGATTTTACCATCAACAATCATAAAGTTAGAGATAAATATTGATGGTAAAAATATTCTGACCCATGTGTGCAAGAAAAAAAAAGTGCTCAGAACAAAGATGAAAAGCCTTTTGATAAAATCAATGAATGAAGAGTATACTTTTCTGAAAATTAACAAAAATGCCCTACAATTGCTAATACAATGAAGTATTATTCAAAGTCCCCACAATGAAGGACTCAAGTCATTTTACATATTTATCAGCAAACACAATCTTTTACACTCAACAGGTTTATTACACTTGGCATTTTGGAATGCTGACTACAGATACACATGTCATTCCAAATTTTTACCTAATTATACTCAATTCCATGGACCCAGAAGGAGGCAGTATGGAAAAGAAAACCATTTGGAGAGTATGTCTAGACATTGTGTAGAATGCATTAATGTTCTTTAAACAAACAATGCAAAACCTTAGCTCTCTTAAATTTGAATAATTCCAAATGGAAATGGACTTAGGGGGGAAAAAGGCAGCTTTGGGGATAAAGAAATGGTCAGAACCAAACCCAGCTTCATTATGAGAGAGATCAGTGGGCTAACATAACCTCCCTACCCTGGGATCTGGCAGTGCTCCAGGTGAGAATGACTGCTTATGTATCCTGACACCAGTCTCTATACTGAAAACTCCGACGTAGGAAAGCAATAGTACAGAGAAGAAATGTAATTAAAGGGAAAGGAGAGAGGGGAGGGGAGCGGAGGGAATGCACAAGACGGGCAGGGGCTGGAGTGGGAAGGCTGTGGCCAGCAGGAGTGTATCTATAAGAAGTGTAAGGACAACTGGCCCCACGATCAGAAGTAGCACACATAGCTGGAGAGAAGACAAGCTCCAGGCACCTTAACACGAACTGTGTTTATGTCCTAAGAAGGAGAAGGCCATTCCAGAGATTGCTATCTTGGGAGAATTGATAGACCTTGGATCCTTAACTTGACCTTCAAAGGAACAGTGGCGTGCATAACATTCTCTTGATCTGAATGGCTAAGAACCAGCAACACTACCACAGAGACAAGGCTCTTGCTTATGGAGGGGGTGAATAAAACTTTTCCAGTGGAGTGACAGTGAGCTTGGCATTCTTGTCTACAGATCTTTGGATTCTCCTTTGTGTTTGGTGTTAACAGCTTGCCTTGTTGCCTCATTAACTCGGGTGAGAAAAATCTCCATGACACCCGATTTGTAGTCATGTGAAAGTCGTGAAGTTATCTTAAAAATTACACCTTCCAACACATACGGGAATTTTAGCAAAAAAATATTTAAAGTTAAAAGTCTGCAGTGTAAACGTCAGCGTACGAGTGGTCCTTTCTGGTGGCATTTCTTCCCGGCACTCTGGAAAAGCAGTCTGCCTAATAAGGCCAAACGTTCTGCCACTAAGGAGTAATGGAGCCACTGCGCTGCTCAGGGATCTGCTGGGACTGGGTTTCCTCATCTGTAAGCTGAGACTATCGATTCAGCCTCTTGGAGTTGTTCTGAAAATGAATACACAGGGACTGCATGGAACTGCTTCCGTGCCTACCACAGAAAGGGTCCTCTGCAGACTTGGGAGGAGAACACAACACATCATGCTTCATCTACATCTCAATACACACTCTAGTGATGAATTACATTGGGTCAAAATCAACCAGCTCCTCCTGTTAGTACTATGAAACTGAGAAATGCAAAGCACCGGATGGTTGTGTGGAAACAGAGGCCTCCTGCAGTGCACCTAATACCAACTTACATTTCCTTTCCCATGGTCACATCGAAACACGTGTAACACATGTAAATCCTTTGGAAAGAAAATTTTAATTTCTGAAGGATTTCAATTTCTCTTAGCAACAGATTCAACTGCAGAGAGGCAGTAGGCGGGTCTTTTGTCTGAGGAAACTGGTCCTCTGAGAACAGAAAGGACGCCTACCACGTGAAGACAAGAAGAGACACAGTTGCCACACGCGTGCAAAGCTGCGCACCAGGGGCATCTCGAAAAGGAAATGAAACAAAACAGTTAAAGCCACACTGTGGCATCGCTCCTCCAGGCCTAGCGCCCTCCAAAGCCTCACACAGAATCAGACATGGGCACAGGAAGCTAATGCCGTGAAACAAAGGGCCCAAAGGGGAGAGAGCTGGGCTGGAAGTCTGGGTACAATTTAATTTCTCTGAAATTCAGTTTTCTCATTTGCTAAGGTGCTGGCATGGGGGAAGATGTTTCCTGATGGTGTGGACTGAAATGAGATCTAACGAGTTACAAATACCGAAGCAGCCTATCAAAGTGCTAGGTTCCAGAGGGGTCTCATGAACTCTGACTTCAGCCACCCTCCTTGGTGTGACGAAGAACCTCTGAAGTAGAGACCGCTAGAAGAGAGGAACCAATCCAAAAACACCATGACCTTTCTGCTCATTTCTCTTCACCTCTTCTAGTTGATAATGTGTGGACAAGACAAAATTAGCCCTGAATATGACAAGAAGGCTTTCCCTGTAGGGCCAAAGGCTGTTTTTGTCACATTGACACTGAACCTGTTTGTCATGATTTTGAGGTTAACTGTGTGTCCTTCATTCATATGCTGGACTTTGTGGTGACTTTGAACATGTAAAGCCAGGGAGACAGGTCAATGGGTAAAGCCAGAGGCATATGTTAGAGTCCCAGAACTCATGTAAAAAAGCCAGGTGTGGTGGCATGCCCCTGTAACCCCGGGACGGGAGGTTGGGGGGGGGGCGACAAATGGGTTCTGGGGCTTGTTGGTAGCCAGAGGAGTGTGGTTGGCAAGTTCTAGGCTACTGATAGATCCTGTCTCAAATGAGGTGGACAGCATCCCTGATGATGACACCCCAGGATGATCTCTGGACTCAACACAGGTGTACACATGTGCATTTGTACACACACACACGGACATGCAGCCATATGCACACAAATATGCACACACACAGACAAAAGACAATGCCAGTTGTTTCAACTCTTTTAATATCCTATTATTAGACCCACCTCTGCCTTTTCTCCAATGTTCTCTAGGGACCATTCCACCTCTTTATTGCCTTCTTGATGGAATAAACTCTGACGAGACATCCCTATTACCTCCAGAAATGGAGGGAAATTTGGTGATGTTTAGATGAAGCAGTGTGGTTGGATCTCAAAGAATGTCGGTTTCATAAATGTTAGGACAAAAGTTAGAGAAACAAATATATTTTATGGATGCCCAAAGTCACGGCAAGACATATATAGCCATGAGAACCCATTAAATCATCCTAGGCAATAATCACAGGAGAGACACAAATAATAGACAATAATACTACTAGCCACCATTAAAAAAATAGTTTGGTTGATTCTTTAAGAATTTCATACAACGTATTTTAATCATACTCACCCCCCAAATTCATGGCCTCTTTTTTCTTTTATAACTCCTCACTCCAATTTCTGTCATCCCTATACTTCTGGGTGTGGGGCCATCTACTGGAACATGGCTGACCAACCAGGAGTCACATCCTTAGAGAAACTTGACTCTGCTTCCCCTAGAAGCTATATACTCCATACTTCTGCAGCTGAGGGTGGGGGCTCATGAGCCCCTTCCCCCTCCATGCTAGAATGTTAACTGGGCACCCACTGATTTAAAAATCCTTACTATACTATCCTAGAATTTGCATTACCTTATTGAAGTTCACACCAATCCTAGAAGGAAGACTATTACTGCCCATATTTTCAGGTTACGTGTCCGAGATACAGAAAAAAATGAATTACTTTCTTATACAATATATTTTGATCATATTCCCTCCCCCAACTCCTTTTAGATCCTTCTCACTTCCTTATCTACCTAACTTCATGTTCTCTCTCTTTCTGAAAAAAAAAAAGACAAAACAAAACAAAACAAAAGTCAAAACAAAAATAAAGGTTAACACACAGAGACACACACACAGGAAAAGCACACTTAAAAAACATGGAGTTCCTTTTGTGTTGGCCAACTAAACTATTCCTGGCCATGAGGCCTGTCTTGGTTGATACCTTTATCAAACCCCTCCCTTCAAGGCTCAGGGAACTATGTGGAAAAGGAGGCAGAAAGATTCTAAGAGCCAAAGCTGGTGGACGACTCCCAGGAAAGAGTGTCCTCCAGACACAGCAGTACTGATTCACATATGACCTCACAGAGACTGAGACAGTACACACAAGACCTGCACATGTTCAAACCAGACAAAAACCTCACCACTAACAAGGGGAAGTGGACCCAAAGTCCCTAACCAAGAAACCTGCTGGGAAAGGGTACATTAGTTTTCTCTAACAGAGTGTCACTGAAAGTGAGTTACCATCAAAAGGCCACAAAGTCCGTGGGTGGGAGAGACAAATTTGAATGCATGTATGTCCAATGCTAAGCTCTTCTCTGAAAGAGCCATGTGATACAGGAGTTTTAGAAATACCATTTCAGCCGGGCAGTGGTGGTGCACACCTTTAATCCCAGCACTCAGGAGGCAGAGGCCAGTGGATCTCTGTGAGTTCAAGGCCAGCCAGGGCTACATGAAGAAACCCTGTTTTGAAAAAAGAAGAAGAAGGAGGAGGAGGAGGAGGAGGAAGAAGAGGAGGAGGAGGAGGAGGAGGAGGAGGAGGAGATGGAGGAGAAGAAGAAGAAAAAGAAAGAAGACGATGACAAAAAGAAAGAAAAAAGAATCTAAGGATGTCTCTTGGAAGGAAGGGAATCCAATGAAAAAGAGCAGGTCCAGCCCAACTGAACTTAAACAGCTTGTGTTTTCAGGATGCACCTGCTTAGCTTTAAGAAATTATAGTGTTTTAATCTAAAAACAAACAAAAAAAGATATACTTACACTACTCAAGAACATGAATGTAATGAAATCAAGTGAAAAGTCTCTTAGCTTTACCCCACTTGCTGCACAGTTCTGATCTCAACCCTTGCTTCAAGAGGCAACAACTGCTCTGAGATTTTTGGCATCTTTTCAGAGCTATGCATAGATCTGCCCCCGGCACAGATAAGCAAATATATGAATAGATCCTGAGCTATGTGAAGAAGTCTCAAAGGTCCTCCACCTCTCTACTTTGATTCTGAGCTAGGGTTTCACTATGCAACAGCTCCGGCTGGCCTGATGCTCACGATCCTCCTAAGTGCTAGGATTACAAGGGCACACCACCACACCTAGACTAAGGCTTGCGACTCTTAGGAGCTGTGATTTCTGAGTGATGAAAGAACTACACATAACAACGTGTAGGCGTTGGCAATTCTATGCAGAACCCATAGATATAAAATGACAATGTGCTGAGAACAAGGCCGTTCCTTTGTTGCTGCCCACACAGCAGGAGTAGTAAGGGTCCTTTATAAGAGGTGGGAGGAAGCAAGGCTGTCTTCTTGAAATATGTGAAAGGGGGACCAAGTACTGTAGTTAAGATTATCATGTAATCTGTCATCCAAACGGGATACCTTTGAACAGGATGCTATTGGTAATGGCACCATGACAACAGAGCTGTGACGCCTCAGGGAAATGCAAGTAGTTTTCCTAGGTGGATAAGAAAGGGGTAAAACTGAGAATTTACTTGAATGTTTACAAGAATTTTCTTGGTTTTCTTCCAAACTTTGTTATAAACAAAAATACTAGGGTTTTTTAAATTTAATTTTTTTTTAAATTTCTTTTACTTTTTTGGTTTTTCGAGACAGAGTTTCTCTGTGTAATAGTCTTGGCTGTCCTAGAACTCACTTTGTAGAGCAGGCTGGCCTTGAACTCCCAGAGATCCGCCTGCCTCTGCTGGGATTAAAAGTGTGCACCACCATTGCCCAGCTTAGTTTGTTTGTTTTGTTTTATTTTTGCTTTTTTTTTTTTTTAAAAAGAAGTTAAGAGGAATCATATTGATGGTGTGGGGAGAAGTCTCTCTAGTTAAATAGGTCTGGAAAGCAGTGTATACTAAGGTTTTTTTTTTTTTTTTTTTTTTGGAGATGCTCAAGTATCCATACAGTAAAAAACTTAGTATTATTTTGCTTAATTAAGTTTTCTAAAATAAACATTTCATAGGGACCCAAGAACAATTTGTAGACTAAAATCAATTAAAATAATTGGCTAACAAACTGACGAAGGTTCTTAGTATTGCTTTGGAATGGATTCATTCGGCCTGACTCACTACAAGCAAGGTCAGCTCGGTGGGCCATGGGGCAGGCCGGCGGTGGGGCAAAGCTGGGCAATACAGTGAGTTATACAGGCATAGATTCTGCAATCAGGCAGCCAGGGTCAGAAGCTGCATCACCCCCTGAGGGCCCCTGAGACTGGACCACATCACCTACTTCGTCTGTGCCTCGGTGTCTTTGTCTGCAAATGGAGTTTAAGTAGAAATAATCCACATGAAGTCCTCAGAATAGCATTTGCTGTTAGGTAGTCAGGTGAGTCTGTGTAATTATCATCATTATAACTGCTAGTTCGTCATTACAGTGACATTCTAGTACAGAATGACTCAGGTTTAAGTGAAGGAAGAAGGAAGAACATTAACAGATGTAATCCATACATGCCACTCAATGAAAACTTGTGTTGAGTGTGCCTAACGTGCCAGGTGCTGTGGCTCCAAAGATAAAGAGCACTTTCTCTTTTCTCCAGGCACTCAGACTAACAGGGGAAGGAGGGATGATGCGAACACAGGTGGGGTGCACCACAGAAAGTCTACAGGAGGATTGTGGGGGAAAAGCAACGGCAGTGAAGATAGCGAACATTAACTTTCTGGATGAGATGATGGGTGAGGGGAGACGAGAATTGAACGTTTCTCAACAGGGGCTTAGCCTCAAAAGAAAAGAAGTTCCTGCCTTAGAGAAATAAGTTACTATATTCCAGAACTGACATAGAGACTTCCTACTCGCTGGTGAGGCATAACAAATTCAGTTCATTAGCATCCCTAAAAACCAGAAGCCAACGGGTGGATTTTACTGGGGAGATGGAGACATTAGGTGTGTATAAGTTGTCAGGGCCTTGGAAGTGCTTACTACTGGGTTTCTCAGTTCTCAGTGTTTGGCAGGGAAAGGAGAGCAGTAACAGGCATCCAAGGCAAAATTCTGCGTCTTGGGCCACTCATACTAGAAGGGCATGGAAGTGGCTTGGTAATTGCTGCACCGACTGCATTGAGTCTCTATGACTCTAATCTCGGAAACTGCATTTTTTTTTTTTTTTTTTTGAGGACACTGAGTGATCATGCTATATAATAAAGGTTCTACCCTGCTCTGGGATATGCTCCTAGAGATACATGCTGACTTCAGAATCACACTGGAAACAGACTCAGTGGATAGCGTTCTCTTTCAAAATTTCATGGAAATAGAGATGTGACTTCTGCTTGGAATCCACAGAAAATGCTTTCAAGAGAGAGCCTGTTATACCCTGAAGGGGTTTTGATAAGGCAGCTAGGAGAGTACAAAGTAAGCCTTTTCTAGATGACATCACAAAGCACACTTGGAACAGGGCCTAATTCCTACATATAGGATTGAAATTAAAGGAAAATACTTCCAATCATTTATGAAAAATTGACTGTAGTGAGTTTTTTTTTTCTTTTCAAATTAAGTAAATCTTTCCTTACTTACTATGTTGAACTTGGAAATGCTAGCTGTTTTTATAGATGTTTCAACTGAGCTTGATTTACTTATATATATTTAAGTATATAGCGCCTTCCCACTGTTGATTCAATACAGCCTTCTATCAGAATGTGGAGAAAAACTCTCTAAATAGCTCTGAGATTTCTACACTTTTCTAAGTCAAGCCCTGAAACTTGCCAGAGGCCCTGACCCCCGATGAATATTTATATTCATGTAACATTTAGAAAAAGTTTAGTACTGAGCCAGCTCTCAAATTGGCATCAATGGTCAATGCACACTTTCTGGTCTAACCAGGTTGCCTCTGGCCAGATAAGAAAGACAACAACAATACAATTACAGTGACCACGCTGTAGTTAACAAAATACTTCAAAACACTTTCATGCACACTTCTGATTTGGACCTATAATTTATCAACCCCAAGGGAGCCAGAGAAGTGAACGCAGCTCAGAAGCCCAGGGTGCATAATCAGAGACAGCTGAGGAACATTACTTCTTATTAGCGTGAACAGTTGCTCTGTACAAAAAGCAAATTAAGGTAATGTTCATTGTTGGTTAATTTTCCATCAGATACTCTATACTGCTAAGTCAGCCACATCCTACTTCTTGGAGCTTGTCCGCCCTTTCTATACCAAAAATAAGAAGCATAGGTCTATCCACATCAGGGGATAGAAAACCAAAGAAAAACCACATGTCTGTCTAACCTTACCCTGGCCCTCCATTCCTGCCCCAAAAGGGCTTCTCACCCTATAAGCCTCAGTTGAGATACCACCTCTTACAAGAAACCTTCCCAAATCCAACGACCAGAATAAATCTTTGCTGCTACCCTGCTTTCTGCTTGATAAGGAAATTCAATTTCTGTCTTACCTTGACTGCTTATAATCCTTGACAAGCAAGGTGCCAAGCCTTTCATCTCTATAGTCTTCACAGTGCTTAGCATATGCCCTCGAGCTAGCACAAATGAACCAAGTTCCAACTCTCTAATCTGCCTCGGTGGACCCCACTAGTATCTTTCACAACTCCTAAAGATATGTCGGAAAATCAATTCGGTTCTTTATAGCTAGAGTTTAACAAAGGAAGTCATTTGTACTCCATGGCTAAGAACATAACCCTATACATGGGATATAGACACATTCTTTCTTTGTGGTACTAGTGATCAAACCCAGGACCTCACATGTGGTGGGCAACACTTTATGTTTTAAAGTAGCAAAATCTATTAAAAAAAAAAAAACTGGTGCATTTTCTGTTTTCATTTTTAAGCCATTGCTTTTCTCTCCATCCTCAGCTAAACTGTACTGAATAACTAGCTATCCAATCTTTGCAGCAAATGTTCTGGAATCTTCCATACAAATATCTCAAACCTATTTGTTTGAGTATTTGAAGAGCCGCAACCTGTTGGCCTTACCCTGGGCATCTCCCAAATATGCATCTTGGCACAACTTCCCAACATTCTGTCCACAACCTTTCCCCAGCAATTACATTAACATGTCAGTCAAGCATCTTATGGCCATATCAACACCTTGAGGGCAGATCCTGCTGAGGGTAAGCGAATGGTGAGAGAAGACACATAGGCATTCGAGTAAACTATTTCAATTCAGATATCAAGGTACTAATGCTCTAGGGGTCTGTGATAAACTCAAGTCTCTTTCCCTGGAGGCTCTCCAAAGCGTTGTTCCCAACTTTGGGAACTTCCAAGGAGATATCTGAGTTCTCTGAGTAGTTCTTTCCTCACTGTCTGCCCTTTTCTCTTCAATGCTGTGCTCCCAGGCAGACCCCTCTAGTTGGGAGGGGGTCTTTGGGAAGCACTGCAGAGCTTGGAGACTGGACTCCCCAGATTTCGGGTCTGCATAGTTGTATTGCTCTTAGGGTTAGTGTTAGAAAACGAGACAATTAACCTCAAAAGCTTTGTTTCTGATTTTCTTTGAACAATCATAAGATCCGAGCATAAGAAGCTCACATTCCCACATGAAAATGGTGCCCCTGAGCTAATCTGTGACCCCATTCTTTTGAAGGAGGGTCCCCTGGCCTTTTGAGTGGGTGACCTCTAACCTGTACTGTATAAACATGACTAGATTTTAGAGCAACTTCTGGAACTCCTACTGAATAATCAGGAATTAAAAATCCTACCCAGCAGCTCTTTCTCTGATCTGGTCCCTACCTGATTATAGGGTTTTTAGGGAGGTGGAATGTTGAAGTAGATATGAAGGCCTGTAAAAAGAAAATGCCTGCTGATCAAGAGAATAGAATCTCTTGCTTGGGTAGAGACCTAACATTCCAATGTGGCCAGATCAATCTCCTGGCCAAGGAAACACCCCCAAAAAGATGGGTTCACTTTAAAACATGCCAATGAAATAGTAGGAATAATTAATTCTTTGAACTAAGGCCCTAACTCAGGCTTATGAAGTCAATTATTACTGAGCAAGTACTTCCTCCTGCAATTTCTTACTCCAAGACAGGCAGAAAAAGAGAGCACACGTCTTGATGAGTTTGAGAGAGTTTAAAAAGAATAAAGAGGGACTTGTTAGAAATATTAACTATGAGTCTTTTCAATGAAATGCTATAAAACTTGTGTTTAGGACAAGGAATTAAAATCTTTTTTAATACGCCTATCTTGGAAGGCTTTTATGCACACGTTTAATCCTCCCCATCCAGTAAAACCTTTGTTTACACAAGGGCCCACTGCTCTGTTCTAGGGCTTTGATGTCCTGGAGCAGTAACTCTGTTCTTCTTGGAAAAGGGACCTGCTCCCCTTCCTCCTTCATTTTCTGTGCACCAGTTCTTTTCAGAGTAGTCAGTTGAGTTAGACTGTGAGGCTGGGTCCCAGCCAATGGAGAAAAGACACAACCTCTACCTCGGTTAGAATAAAAACCAAATGTACTTCTTTTCTTAGTGTGTTCGCTCATCTGAGTGCACCTTCTTGATCAAGAGTAAAGTTCGCTTTGCTTAGACAAAAACCCAACACACACACACACACACACACACACACACACACACACACACACACACACGGAGTCCAGTCCAGCAATGTGCTTATACATTAGTGTGGTGTTTGAATTAAGAATGGCCACATAGGCTCATATATTTGAATGCTTAGTCACAAGGGAGTGGCGCTATTTGAAAGGATTAGAAGAATCAGGTGTGGCCTTGGTGGAGGAAGTATATCATTGGAGGTCGGCTTTGCCTTAGGCTCCTCTCTCTCTGCCTATGAGTCAGGATGTACCCTCCAGCTACTTGCTCCAACAACCGCCTGCTTGCCAGCCACCATGCCCTCTGCCATAGCAATAATGGATTAACCCTCTGAAGCTGTGAGCAAGTCCCCAATTAAACACGCTCTTTCATAAGGGTTGCTTTGGTCACGGTGTCTCTTCACAAAAAAAAAAAAAAAAAAAAAAAAAAAAAAAAAACTAAGAAAGTCACAGGCCTCAGCTATATTTGGTACCTATCTAATTTCTATACAATGTGTCAACTGGGTCACAGAGAGGTGGTAAATTTGCCAAGTTCATAAAGATCTCAGGAGAAAGTTGAACTAGTTGTCACCATATCGATGTGGAATCCTAAACAATAAATAAGCTTATAGGTTGGGGGAAAGCCTTGACTCAACTCACTGACTTTTCATTCCACAGATCTTTTTTTTTTCTTTTAAATCTAGTGTCTATTATGTGCTAGGCAGACCACCTGCTCACAAGAAGACCCCTGACAAAAACAAACACGTAAGTGCCAGGTAGTGACACTTGTGTGAGAAAGAAGTGTGTAAATGAGAGAGTATGTTGTTTCATCCAGGGTAGTCAGGGAAGGGCTTTCTGAATAGGTGACACTTGAAAAGAGACAGGAAAAAAGCACAGGGAGCAGCCTTGGCCTGGTGTAACCTCCAAGCTTTTCCCACAAAACCTTTCTTGACTGTCCTGCCTAGCTGTTACTGGACTGGGCATTTGCGTATTTATTTGCTTCCATTTTTGACCTACAGTAAAATCCTTGGGATTGGTGATACTTTATCACCTATTCCTTGATACAATAAATATTCAGTTAATCTCTAGTATGTATCTCCTAGATTTGTGGCCAGGAGTAGGGCATGGATACTGTTTCTATGAAACACAAACTAAGTGACTACAGATGATGTATTTTCCTATCAGCTACACAGCTACTTCAACTACTTTTACACAAGCGATGCGTATTTCAATGTCATCTCTTGGGAAAAAAATATTCTAGTCATTTAATAACTAAAGGCAGGGATAAAAAAGAAAGCCATCTCTTGATGGCCTTGAAACTGGTAGGGATGACTGAATATCCTGAATTCTGCTTTTAGGGCACATTTTTTTTTTAACTATAAAAAAAGCATTTTCTTTACAATTATTCACCAAAAACTGGAAACCGAGGGTCGGGGCAAAATGACTCGGTTGTTAAAGTGTTTTCTGTACAAGCATGAGGACCTGGGTTCGATCCCCAGAACCCACGTTAAAAACAAAACAAAGCCGGTGTAGTTCTAACTTAATAATCTTCATGCTGGAGAAGTAGGGACAGGCAGATCCCTGGGACCCACTGGACAGCCAGCCTTGCCTACTTAGAGAGCCTCAAGATAATGAGAGACCCCACCTCAAAAACGCAAGGTGGATGGCTCCTGAGGTTGACCTTGACTTCCACACACACACGTACACAGACGCCCACACACATTTACCTCATACATATGTATACTCACACCCACACAAAGGTGTGCACACACACACACACACACACACACACACACACACGCATGCTCGCGCTCATATCTAGAAAGCTAAGAAAGCATAAACTTACATTAATTCACTGAAAAAGAAAGAACACATTAGGATATATTTTATTTTTTTCCCCATATTGAAACTGGCTGGCTTAACATTATATTTAGAATTTAAAATAATAAAGCCCCTCTCAAGCCAGAAAGACAAATATTTAGTTAAAATAAACACAGTCCTATCATGCTGACAGCACATACCTGGTATACTAGACTTACTTACTCTTTTCAGTTCAAGAAAATAACTAAAAAGACCATTACCGTCCTTTCTTCTAAGAATTGAAAAACATCCCCTGAATAGATCAACTTGCTGTCTTGGAGATGGATTACTTCTGTAATGGTGGATATCGAGGTAAAATAAACTTTGGCAAATAACACAACAGAACGGGTCATTTTTAATGACCGACTGCCAAATAGCAACAAAATAAATGTCTTCTCGCACACACTTTGTCGGCCCCATCTTCTGCGACTTCCATCACACTCACTGGCTCCTTGCTCCTGTAATAAGCCACCTTCCCAGCTCTTTCGTCAGCCTCTGCTCTAGAGATGGAAGAGGGAGAGCAGAGGCCCCCAGGTCAACCCAGGGTCACCACACAAGTCCTATTAACTTGTGATGCTTCTCTCTCCTTCTGGAAAGGTTTTTGCCGGGGCATTACCAAAAGCAGTGGGTAGCAAATTCCTCCACTTAAAACTTAGTGAATTCTGCCACTTAGAAGCCTGTGACTGCTGCTGTTCAGTTGAACCAAACACTTATCTCTTTTTTTTTTTTTTTTTCAACTGCGGTAAAACTCACATCACATAAAATCTGCACTGTCACCATTTTAAAATTATTTTATTATATATACCTGTTGAACAACCATCCCTAGTATTTAATTCCAGCATGCTCCTATACCCACCAAAACGGACCCCCATAATATTTTAATTTTTTGCTTTTATAAAAAAGCAAATTAGTAAAACAAACAAACAAACAAAAACAAACAAAAAAAAAACATAGGAAAGTTTGGAGGTTCCCTCCCCTCTTCTTTTAAAAAACAAAACCCGACCTTCTGACAACAGTGAGTGGGGAAGGTGGGAAGGTGGGAAAGACAGGACCTCTCCAATTCCCGACCTGTCCATCCAGCACAAGGGTAACTCCCTAGGCCCCTGTGGTGTATGAGTTATCACCTCTGACTGGAATGGCCAGGGTCTCACGGCATTCGGACTCACTTTATAAGAACCCAGGATCAGGCTGTTGGTGACTCATGAGCCTCAGTCCTTTGTTCCCGGGTTGTCCATCAAACGTGGCAAAGGGGCTACAGCTAGTCCCGCCTCCACAAGTCCCAGACTCTCCTCAACTTCTCTACTCTCTTTTCCCTCACAATGCTTCCATTTTTAACCCCAGGATCTTTTCTGAAGTCTCTCCCCATCTAAAGCCATACTGTATCCACCTTGGCTACATCTTAAGCCTGGCTCTCTTAATATCACACTATCACGCTTTGTTTTCTAGCTATCTGTATTTCATTTCCTTACTACTTAACATACTTTTATTACAAAATAAACTTAGTTAGAAAGGACACGATATATTTATTAAATGTGAGTGCAAACTGACATTATTCCCTTTTAACACATCAAAGTCATCAAAATCATTCACTATTCTGAATGTAAGAAATAATTCAATGGAGACAAGTCACCAGCCCTATTATCTGCTACCAGATGCTGCTGTTTGCTGAAGGCCACAAGTCTGCACATAGCTTTGGATTACAAAATGAGTCACGTGACTAAGGAGGCAAAGGTTACATAGCCCAAATACAAGCATTCTCTGGAATGATACAGAAAATTCCAAAAAAACATTGGAAGCACCTGGTCTCGTGATGTGGCTGAAGATGACTGAATGCTAGGTCTGGGATTTCCTAAAACCATTTTGCTGTGGTAGTAGCAGCACAGGCGCCATGTTTTGGGAAACCACCAAACATTCCACCCCAAGCTTCACAGTGACACCATCAACATCAATAGTTTTGCCTCAGATACTGTAGCCACAGATACTTTGTCGTGAACCTCTCTCCCCAGGATGTGGCATCCCCCTTGGGTACTTAACTCATGTGTATGTCTGGTAAGTCCTTGAGACGGAGTCCCCAAGGACAGCAAGAAGTCATCCACATTTCATTTTCCTTCTCCAGGGAAGCTACTAGTATTAACGACCCCCTTATCCTGGTCAGATTCCTGTCCTATGCCTGCCTTGTCTTTGGGGAGGAGGGTAACTTTAAACAGTCTAAACCAGCTTCTAAATGAACTAAAATATGTCCCAGCTGATGGGTTCAATACAGTAAAAGGCTCAGGGATATATGTATATGCATATCTGCCCTTCTCTCGCCGTGGGTATTTCACGGCACTGAAGATAATTATCAGTGGAACTCGTCCCCTGTTCCAAAAGCTATCGTATTCCAAACAAGCTCTGTTTAAAGGGGAAATAAATGTAGCTAGAAGACTGGGAAGCCAAGGTGGGGGATGAGGTTTCTCAGCTTGTTTCTTGGGTGAGCATGGGATGGATCTTCTGGGGTGGTTCAAAGTGTCCTACATGTCCATAAAGAAACTGTTCCTATTACCAGGGCCAATGTGGGAGAAAACAAGAGTTGACATAAACAAACAACAGTATTAACTAACATAACCTGAAAAAGCTATTGAGATACAATTTGTGATGGGAAAACTTGTATTTTCAAAGTATCTGGATTAACTTTCTAAAAAATTGAAGCCCATGCAAAATCTGCATAGGCAATATAATGTTCCCACTTTAAAGGCTAGGAATATAATTTTACGGAGTTGAATGATTAACAAGGTTTACATCTTCTTTTTGGTCTTGGGAAATAGTTTTGATCGTGTCTGCCAGTTAGTTTACATCAAGCTATTATAAATAACAGAGCCTCCTAATAAAATATTGTTTCTATGGGAAAAGATGATACTTCATTGAAATTTTTATTATAATCGTCTCATAACTGCAAGAGGTTGAAAATATCTCCTTATCCATTTGGTGTTGTTGGCACAAATAGCTGAGGCTGAGTACAGCTCTGCCAGCTAGAAAAGGTCCCTGCAACTGCTGATGTGTTCAGGTTGCAGCTGAGCATGGTAAGCGGCAAAACAGAGTGAGGGTTCATACCAAGGGACCCCCCAGAAAGAAGCCAAACTCACAGGATGGCTTTACTGTGATCGATCCAGCCCCACCAGACCTAGTCCACTCCCAGGAGATGAGCATTCATCCTTTCTGAGAGTGCTGACCCCATGACCCAACCACCTACTGTAGGCCCCGCCCTCCTCAAGATTTGACCACTTCTCAACACTGCTACACTGAGAGCCAGTCAGGTGTTGAGCACTGGAACCTTTGGAAGACAGAGCACAACCAACCCATAGCACTAGCTAAGAAAAATAACACTGAATTTATCTCTAAGATGTAAGACAATGCATATTCTAGAGAATGCATCATACTTACAAAAGAAATCAATTCTTCTGAATGTACGATTTCAAAGTCAGTTTCTAAAACTGAGTTTTAGATCTATCCTTGCTAACTAGTTTCCCCTTGAATTGAAGGGGGATTGTCCTTTTTAATTTTTCAATTTGTGCCACCTCATTCCCTGATTTTGGAAAAAAAAAAATGCTTAGGGGAGTTAATGATTTGCCAAAAGTGGAGGACTTTCTTGTCTCCCTTTTCCACATCCATCGTTACTGCCTTTCGCTGATCTGGGAATGAAGGAAACAGATGCTGGTGCCTGAGATGTGGTCTCGTGCAGTATTTTTAACCCATCAGCTGTAGGGTTAGTCTTTATATAGGCGATGGCAAGTGTTTCTCTGTACCTTTATTTCCCTGAAACACATAAATACACAAATGCCAGAACCGCACCCACATTCCAATGCAGGGCCCTTTCTACTGCAAATAAACAAAACGAATCCCACCCACGGTCCTTCACTATGCACTGCTGTGGAACCATACCTCACATCGTCCCACCAGAATTTATAAGCTATTTAAACCAGTGTTTAGAGAATTTAGTTCATATCAAAACAGAGTTTAATCTCTGAGACCATGTGTTTAGTATGTACAAAGCGAAGAATCTTCTATTATATCTGCACTGGGGTGGTGTGTGGCTTCATGGCAGAGTGCTTGCTTAGCAGGTGTAAGGTCCTAGGTCCTTAGTAACAAACTCATACATACACACACACACACACACACACACACACACACACACACACACACTCTATTTCCATTAATTTTACACTAATAGAAAATTGAGCAACATTCGATAAGAAAGTTACACAATACTTGGATTAAGCTTCTGTTTTCCAAATTCAGAGCCTTAACAATCCCTCCTTTCCACAGTTTGAGTGGTCAGACAACACTGACAGGTGAGGGGCCCTGGTTCATCTTTTCTTGCTAATGTAGGGCTCACTGCATTTTGATTACTATATTAATACTATGTTAATATATTTCCAAAAGGTATTTATATATTTTATATCTGTGTATCTTTATATGTCTATATTTATGTCTATCTATCTGTATATCTATTATCTATCTATCATCTATCTATGTATCTGAAGTCACTAGAGGTATCTGAGAAGCTTGGCACTCTGTAGCTAGGGTTAGCTCATCAGCAAAGGTCTTAGGAAAGCCCCAGACTTTGGGAAGATTTTCTTTCCCAGAACAATTCAGACCATTACCCAGTGGCTTGCCTGTATCACTCACTACGAGGCAGAACTTCAAGGCATGCACATACATGGTTAGAGAACTGAGACCTTTTTGGTCAAAGTCTGATAAAGTCCGTTTTCTTTCATCTTCTGTGTATAAACTTAGAAAAAACTTTAGTTCTATATGTTGTAGGTACCAAACCGGGTTCAAAGCCTCCTGTACTCAGCTCAAAGTGTTTTTTTACCTAGAGGAATGCACTGTTTCTCTCAGTTACACCCGTCTCCACTAATAACACTATTCTTTACTCCTAAAACTTTTTACTTGAAATTATACTTAGCTAGTGACAAGCCTTTTGGGGTGATTGGCATTCGCATGGTTGGAGCACTTGAAAAATTGTACAGCAGAAGAATTCCACTGAATTTTAACAGAGAGATACTTTTGTGGGGAAAAAAAACTGCAGGTATTCCAGACATGGAGTTTGGCTAAGATATGTCTTTTTCCAATGGTACCATGGGATGTATTTTCATCAAGTAATTACATCAGACCCAAATTTGAAAGCTGAATCTTTAGTTTCTGCCATGTTCCCACTGAGTAGGAAGTTAGGTAACGACATCCTTGGATCAGCTTGGGCAGAGCCAGTTTGCTCAAGGCCCTCCTGTGGCCTGTCTGCTCTGGGTTGGGTCCTGAACAGTGTTCAAACACCTACCAGCAGATTGAGTAGGACAAGGTCCTACCAGGTCTTCCTAAGCTTGCAGCTATGCAGTGTGTTAGGACTGCTCAGTCTAGTTTTAACTGACTTATGGGAATGGCATAAGTACTAACCAAGTATCACACACCACACGCTAGAACGTACAAACCAGGAGATATGCCCAGAGGCATAATAAATATACAGGTTTGGATAATCCATGAATCTCATGAAAATCACACATTTTGTTTTTGCAAAAATATTTTATATTGTGGATCATCTAGAAGTGGGCCTATCTTCATACTTCATTGGGCATCAAACATTTTCTGTTTGCCTACAATGTATTATTCATCATTTTAAAAAGATACAAAAAGCTAGAGAGATGGGTCAGCCATTAAGAGCTCTTGCCGATCTTGCAGAGGATCCAGGTTCAGTTCCCAACATTCACATAGAGGCTCAAAATCATCACTAACTCAAGTTCCTGAGAAACACACACACACACACACACACACACACACACACACACACACACACACACACGACACTCATACACATTAAAACAAAAACCAACCAAACAACATGGGGGACTAGAAAAATGGCTCAGTGGCTTAGAGCATGGATCCAGGTTTGTTGCTATTGCAGAAGATCCTGGTTTGCTTCCCAGCATCTACATGGTAACTCATGACCATCCATAACCCAAGTTCCAGTGGACTCTATGCCTTCTTCTGATATCCTCAGGCACCAGACACACGTGGTACCCATACAGGCAAAATACTCCTGCATATAAAATAAATCAATCTTAATTCCTATTTGCTACTCTCAGGTCCAAGAGTCTTGGTTTCTAAAAAGCTAAAATGAATCAATATTTTCCACCAAGGAACTGTTTTTACTTGACAAAAATTCATACATAGGATTTAAAATTTTAAAAATCAAGCTCTAATCTAAAACAAAGCAGGAATTGCTTCCTCCTGCTTTGGCATGATACAAGAGGTACCAACAAGGAAGGCACACATTTTACAGTCACAGCCATGTCGTGCCCTACTGCAATGCTGTGCTGGCTAGTTTCATGTCAACCTGACACAAGCTAGAGTCATCCAAGGGGAGGAAACCTCGATTGAGAAAATGGCTCCAGAAGATCGGGCTGTAGGCAGACAAGCCTGTAGGGCATTTTTAAAATCACTGATTGGTGGGGGAGGCCCAGCATGTTGTGGGTAGGGACACCTCTGGGCTGGCAGTCCTGGGTTCTATAAGAAAAAAGCTGAACAAGCCATGAGGGGCAAACCAGTAAGCAACACTCCTCCATGGCCTCTGCATCAGCTCCTGCCTCCAGGTTCCTGTCCTGTTTGAGCTCCTGTCCTGACTTCCTTCAGCGATGTGGAAGCTTAATAAGCCAAATGAACCCTTTCCTCCCCAACTTGCTTTGGTCATGGTGTTTCATTGCAGCAACAGTAACCCTGAGACAGATCTTAACCATATATTTTGTAACTTTATGATTTATTTCTAAACTTAGCAAATAACTAACTGTGCTGTGGGATAATGCTCTTGTAAAATGATTTAATAACACGCTGATTGGCCAGTAGCCAGGTAGGAAGTGTAGGTGGGGTAAGCAGATGAGGAGAATTGTGGGAAGAGTCAGGAGATATCAGCCCACCACCAAGGGAGCAGCATGTAATGGCACACAGGTAAAGCCATGGAACATGTGGCAACATATATATTAACAGAAATGGGGTGAGTTTAAGTGTAAGAGCTAATCAGTAGTAAGCCTGAGCTAATGGCCGAGCAGTTTTAATTAATATAAACCTCTGTGTGTTTACTTGGGTCTGGGCGACTGTGGACCGGGTGGGACACAGGAAAACGTCAGCTACATAGCTGTGTCCCTGAAGATGTCTCAACGAATTGATCCTGACTTCACCCTAAGCCAACTAAAAATATTTGCATGTGTTTTGTATTTTAAATCTGGCATGCCTTTGTATTTGACAGACAAATGGGAACTCAAGTGAGCCACACAGGCTGAGTTGAGGATGGAGAAGGGAAGCACTTCGTTTTTGTACAGTCTCATCTCATCCACGTTACGTTACGTCTCATTTATAACTTCCACAACCCATAACCAATACTTCTTAAATCCTAACACAGGAAAGGGGTGCTGGTTAAAAGAGATACCAGAAAGACTTTCTTCAGTTAAGTTAAAGGAGGAAAAATTATAATATTTTAGAGAGAGGGAAAGAGGAAAGAAAGAACTTTCTTTTAGAGTCTTAGCTAAAAGCAGCAAGACCACTAAAAATATTGGTACCTGTCAAAGCAACATGGTTCTTCCTGAGTAAAGGGGAGATCTGATTTAAAGAAGTCTAAAAGTGACTAGGCTACATGGATGGAGCTTTAGGGGTGGGAAAAGGTGATATATCATATGGGCCTTATATTCAAAAGGACAAGCCCCTGGTCTGGGGAGCTGCCCAGGCTCACTTTCGTCTCTTAGCTTAAACTTCTCCATTGGCAGGTCAGGTAGGTACCCCAGGTGGGTGGTAACTGAAATTGAGCTAAAATTAAAAGAAAAAACAAGTAGAAAATACAGACCCAGAAGATTCTAAGGACTATTCCAGATTCTTCACAATTCATTTTTAAAAATCAATAAAATGCCAACAGCATGAGAAAAGTTTCAATCTGTATGATATACAAAGTGAGGTGAAATGATAGCCTGGAAAAATGTAAAACAGCAGAGTGGTTGGCTTTGAACTTCAACATGTAACACACATTGAAATGAGTGACAAAGACCTATTCTGTCCAAAATCCCCCACTTTATTTTAAGCTTGGAAAATGGTTAGTCATATCTATACTAAACACTTCCTGTCCACGGGCAGGCTAATGGCAACCAACTGCCAAGTTCAGTAGCTGCCTACATTCAGTCAATTGAGTCATTCATGAAATAAAAAAAAAAAAAAAAAAAAAAAGCACCATAGACTTTAAAAAAAAATCTGGCTGACTAAAACTATGAAGGATATACAATGAAAAACAGAATAGACCATTTCACAAAATAGGGAGAGATGGTCCATGAAAAATAATAGAAAGAAAGCCATAGACAATTCTACACTAAGAAAGTAAGTGTTGGTAGATTCTATGATACTCTAAAAACTCTACTAAACATAACAGTTCTCTCTTTTCATCTGTCCTAAGTTACCACCAACTGTGAACATGGCACAGCCTAGAATCACCGAAAAGGGTCTAAGTCAAGCAACTGTCTTTATCCAGTTGGTCTGCGGGCATGTCTTCGAGGGGCTGTGTTGATTATCTTAATTGGTGTAGGTGGGCCCAACCCCACTGTGCGCAGCACCATCGCTAGGCAGGTGGTCCTGGGTTATATAAAAAGGCTAGCTAAGCTTTAGCCTAGGAGTGAGTCAGAAAGCAAGCAAGCAAAGAGCATTCCTTCACGGTTTCTGCGTCAGGCTCCTGCTTGAGTTCCTGTCCTGACTTCCCTAGATGGACCGTGACCTGGGAACGAAAGCCACATAAATCCTTTCCTCTCTAAAGCTGTTTTTGGTAAGAGTGTTTGATCACAGCAACAGAAAGGAAACTATAATACTTTCCCCTACCATTAAATAATCCAACTGACATTCTGCATCTCTGTGGACAAAAATGCCAAAGACGTTCAATGAAAACAAAAAACAAAACAAACAAACAAACAAACAAACAAAAACAGCATCAACAAAGGCAGCTAATCAATCTGCCGCCATCCCTTCATCTTTCCATTTGGTTAAAGCACGTTTTAAAGGAAGAACGACTTAAGAATTTTAAAGAAACAAGAACCAAGAGCTAAAAACCAATCAGAAAGGACATGCTATTAACTGCTCTACTGATTGCAATTTTACATTAAGGACTCATCTTCGGGAAGGAGAATGGAAAACAATTCAGGATTGCAAGAATGACCCTTTCCCCTGCAACCTTGAGAAGTGTGTCAGGCTTCAGCTCAACGGCCTCTCCCAGTAGCAATTATAATACACCTGATTAACCCTCAGATGTGTTGAAACAAGCCAGCTGCAACTCCTCTGCTGAGAGACAGGAGGAACACCTCCCTGCCCCCATGGCCAGATGCTCTGACGAAACGATCCCATGGCATTCTGGAATATGAGGCCAGAACACGCATGTGCAGGAATCACTCTTCCGTGTACTTCTAGAATTATCAGCTTGATCATGAAGTCAGGACTAAGGCTGAGTGACCAAATAACGTAAGCCAGTTCTAGCCATAAAAAATCCTCAGCCCCAAATTCACAGGGTTCGCATCTGACTTGTCAGTGAG
>CABHPQ010173052.1:0-32195 GCA_902168405.1 Peromyscus aztecus
GTTAGAATCTATATAATGTAAGCTCTTCGGGGTAAAATGAAAGATAAGGTAAAAAAATGAAAGCTACATGTTTTCTATGTTTTAAATTTTTTTTTAAAAAAAGAACATAGATTCTTCAAATGATGATGATTAAGAATCCTCAAGCTATCTTTAAAGATCCCTATGAAACACATTAAAAACATTAACTGGGCAGCTAGATGGATCAGTAAACAAAGCCCTTGCTATGTAAGTCTGATGGCCTAAACTGGATTCCCAGGACCAACTCTCCAAAAGTCCTCAGACCTCCACACAAGTATCATGGCATGTGCATCATACACCACACACACAGTGATAGCAATAATTAATTTTAAAAGAACAATAATAGGCTGAGGGTGTGGCCAAGATGAATAAAACAGTGTTATTAAACTCCATTACTATTAAACAAGTATGGGGCTGGAGAGATCACTCAATGGTTTGTGAGCACGTGCTGCTCTTACAGAGGACCTAAGTTCAACATAAATTGTACCTGACTTCTCTTCCTACCTTGGAATATGTTTGCTCACACATATGTGTACTCGAATAGATATAAATAAATAAATAGATAAATAAATAAATAAATAAATAAATATTTACAAATGTTAACTTAGGAGGAAACACTTAGGGTAAGAATCCAAGGCGTGGTAAAGAGAGGTCTAAAGAGACATGCTACTGCTTTATTCTGCCACTGAACAAGAAACTGGAAGAAAGGCCATTCCACCTTGAAGCCTTATGTCAACTCAAGAAACAGAGAAGAAAATATAAATACATGATCCCATCTGCAAATTTGGAAATAACACTGGGGGAACTACCAAGTAGACCTGAGAAAGTCATACTTAAGAAATAAGAGTCATGATTAAAAAGTTGTATCTAAAACAACTTAAAAAAAAAAAGCATAAGGTTTCAGAAACGCACTGATTGTTCTGGAAGTGTGCCATTTATGCTGCTGTTTCTTCTTAAGGACTGTGGAATCACTCAAGTCTGACCAGCAGGGACCATGGTTTTTGTTCTTTAGTATTTTTCAATGCTTTATTTTTCTTTGTTTGCTCTGAAACCTGTCACTGGAGAAGGACAGACCTTAAAGAAACACCCGGCACTAACTCTAACACAACTCCTCCTACCAGGTCATCAATAACATCTTATCACCAATAGAGCATTTATTTCCAAACTCAAAACAACTCCACTTCAATGATCATTTTCTCAGAGAAGTTTACTTCCGGTGGGGCTGACTTCAATTCACCTATTTGACTACCAGAAAACTTTAATTCACCTACTCAACTATCAGAAAACTTACTTGGGTCTTAGTATTTCAAATTTATTCCCCAAACTGGACAGGGCTGAATTTTACACAGCCAGGCCATGTTTGTAAGGTAACTTTGTGATCTGTGGCATGTAACACCAGGGTGATTTCCTCTCTGTAAACTATCATTTGACAGCAGAAGAGAAGAGTAGACAGTAGACATAAAGATCTAATGTTCAACAAGGAACTGAATCAAGTTGGCATCCCAGCCCAGTTCCCTATAAGAACAAACCAAGACAACCCAAGCATCCGAAGAGAGTAAATGTATTCCCATGTGCTTCACTGTGAGCAGCAAGACTTGGGACACCAGGCAGCTTGCTTCCAGATCCTCACTCCAACTCACTGCCTGAGGATCCTCAAGAGCTTAACTTTTCTCAGCCTCGTTTCCATGCTGATGAGTGGGGATAACAGCACACATTCCTTCTGAAAGGGGCTGCTTCCAGTGAGAAGATAAGGCATGTTAGCACTTTGCCAAGAAGAGAGTGACACCCCATAGACTCCTGACTTGATCAATACTACTATTTTTATCAGAGGTATTGTCATGGATTCCCTGTCCTTCAGATTCAGGGTACACAAGTGGGCAAACACGGCATCAATTCGTCATTTAATTAATAATGCTTGGGTTCTTATCATGTGAAAGAATATTTACTATATGCTTCTAAGGAGTGATAATCTCCCAGCAGTTAAAGACCAAACAACTCACTGGATTTCCTTTCCTTTCTCACCACACTAAATCTAACGGAAAGCTGCGCTTATGCAGCTTCTGTCCAATCCGAATGCGTGGAGCTGAAAAGCAAAGTCCTCCAACAGGGACAAATGTGTTTCGTATATGAGAGCTCTCCAAATGAAGGCTTAGCTTCTCTCCTACTGTCCTGCTATTTGCTTAGGTTTAGGAAATTTGGGACTGGAGAAACTCATTCACTTATGAAAGTTGTAGTAGTAAGCTTAATAAAAAGCTTGCTGGGGAACTCTTGCTTCCCCACGGTAGGGGCGGGGGTGGCGGGGTAGAAACTGATGAGTTTTATCTCCCACAGGCTGTATGAGGTAGTTTACTTTTATACACACAGCTTGCTAATTGAATGGTCTGGAGTGACTGAAATACTTCATGAACCAAGAAGCTGAAGCCATTTAAAGTTACCCCGAGGTGTGTAGTTAACATGTACAAATGTGCTTTCTCTCACTCTGTTATATGAGGAAGCCCCATTTCAGTGATGCCTCGACGTGATAAAGGCTGCCTTTTAAAGCAAGCCTTAATAAACAAAACCAGCTTTAGAGCCAAGGAACTAAAAGCAGAGGTTTAGTTTCCTATGAAAGGGATAGGCACATTGCTTGAGCCAAGCTAGAATTTAGTTCATCACTACTTAGAAAAACAAAAAGATTAAAAAAAAATCATACACTAAAGCAGGAAAATGGAACAGAATGCAGGTTATTTAAGTCAGGAGATGAAATTATAAAACTTTGTCGATCTCCCCAGCATTATCTGCAGCTACACAATCTTGAAAGGGACACCAGTACATGCTTTTTGTTTCTGTGACCAAACATTGATCAAAACTAAACTAGGGAAGAAAGGGTTTATTTTGCTTTCAGGTTTGCAGTCTGTCCTTGAAGGGAAGCCAGGGCAGGCCCTCAAGGCAGGAACATGGATGCAGGTCCTGCAGCTGAAACCATGGAAGACCACCAGTTGATGGAACGCTGCCAGTCTGTTTCAGCTACCTTTCTCACATACTCTAGACCCACTTGCCTAGGGACGCCATCTCCCACAGGGCACTGGGTTCTTCCACATCAATTAATAATCATGAAAACGTTCCACGGATATGCCCACAGCCAACCCAATGGAGGCAATTCCTCAACTGCAGTTCCCTTTTCCCAGGTACATCAACTTGACAACTGAAGCTAACAGGAACAGACACAAAAATCACATTCGTGGACAGAAGTTCAATTCTGGCCTCTGATTCTCCATTCACTACAGTCCTGACATGAGGATGAGCGGATTAAATTTTTGTCCATAATGGTGCATTATTAACATCCTCACACAGCAAGCTCTAAACTCTTCATGCTATCTGAGAGTCGTCTCCTGTTGTCCTTGAAGCTTACAATTAAATCAGGAAATGGCAAACACCAGAAAGGATTTTTAAAGTATCAAATAGGTACATCCAACAATTGTAGTCGTCAAGTATTTTTCTTCACATTCAGTGGAGAATCTGTAGGGAGGTGGCAATAAAAGGTGGACCCCCTGAGGCTGGAGAGTTGGCTCAGCAGGTACGGGAACTTCTTGCTCTTGCAGAGGAGCTAGATTGGGTTCCCAGAACTCACATCAGGCAGCTCACAACTACCTGTAGCTCTGTTCCAGGGGATCTGATGCTCTCTTCTGGCCTGAGGGCTCCTGTAGGCACATGGTAAACACACAGCGAAGCACTCACATACACATAAAATAAAAATACATCTCTTCTTTTAATGAATTGAACACCTAATAGTCTCAAACTGAACTCCTCCCAAGTAATTTTAGGGAACTGCTTCTTCCATAACTGACAGTGGAGAATTAATTGTTCCCTGCTCTCAGGGCCTCTACAGCTAGAGAAGAGGAATATATTTCCATCTGGATGCTTTCTAAAATCCAATCAAGAGCATCTTTGAAAACTGTAATGGTGAATTGCTCTTGCAAGAAGTACTTTTCAAATATGCTGGGTGTTTGTTTGTATTAGATCCTTCAAATACATTGCCTTATTATGAATCAATGCTGACTACTTCCTATAACATACTTGTCAATCAATCACTTGGCACTTAACAGGAACCACAGCACTTTGCTGGCATCTGCTTGTATCCACTGGTGGGGCTTTCAAAGCTTCACCTAAGTACCTAAGTATCAAACTGACAGGCAGGCATTAAAACTATAGGCTAGTTAACATCAGACTTGACTGAATTCTATTAGTCATCTATGCATACACCCCCACAAAGCCAAATGAATGGAACACAAGGAGTAGATGTTCTCTTCAACTCTAAGCCATGCACAGCTGTAGCCACAATGGGACTTCTCTCCATGAATGAAATCAGAAATATGCACCGTCATACCGTTCCAAATACTTTTTAAGTGTAGAACGACACTTTCACAAGACGTTTGGAAGCCCAATAAAAAGAAGTTAAGGAAATTTGTAGAAGCCTGTTTGGGATGATGGGTAATGAGGCGTGGCTCTCCCATCAAGGAAGCAACATGAAACCATCCAGTGTTCGAAATTTCAAGAGAGAGTGAGGGGGGTGGAGATCAAAGCTACCTCCCCGTACACTATAATCTTTTCTGCTTCCTCTTGGTCAGCAACAAGATTGAACCAAAGGGCTGAAAGTGGAGGTAGAGAAAAGGAAACCACTCTAATACAGAATTGGAAAGGAGGTGGTCTTTTGATCTCCACAGGATGGCCACTTTATTGGCTATGCATAAGCAGTTCCTAAGCAGCTGATCAACCAGGTATTAATGCTCAACCCTCCCATGATCAGTAACCATGAAGTGCGTCATCTGTGAACAGCAATCAAGCAGAAGGGCTCATCTACTGCTAAATGACTGCCAGCCCATAGCTCACCCAGAGGGTAAGAGCAACCACAGGGGAAATGATTGTCTCTCTGCAGGCTCTTCCCTGACAAGTACCAATTATTTGCCTTGAGATTCAGAAAAGAAAAAAAAAATTCTCTCCTGAAGTGTGCATGAAAGAGAACAGCATTCATTTTCGCAAACACAACTTGGGATCTATATGCATCTGCACCTCCAGCAGACCGTGTTTTGACATACATTGAGTCCCATACTTTCAGCCCAGATGGGATCAAAGCTGAATGCAATCTGGTTAGATGTAAAGAATGGATTTTTCTTTCTGGGTGATCTAAAGGTTTAAAGACCATTTTCCTAACGACAGGAAACATAATGTCTCCCTTTCAAACTCTCAAGTGTTCAAACCACAGTCTCACATGGGGTAAAGTAAAAGGAGATAGAGCCATATCTTTTATTTTTTTTAACCTTCAATTCTCTTTTTCAACTTGGACAATTTTACATTAACAAAAAAATTAGAACAAGCTTGGTTCAAATACCAGCCTCATCCACAATTCCCAGCTCCTCAGTGATGTTTCCATAACTATAAAGTAAAAGTAAATAAACATCTAACCTCCAACACCACCTCTGCCATAGGGCTCTCATAAATGTTGCATAAGACAGTGATGAACGTTTAGTAAGTGATAGCTGGAGAATCATGCACTCACAGACCTCACAAAGTTTCCTACCTCGCCCCGGAATTTGAACTCAGGCTCATTTTTAAAGTATTTCCTCCCGTCACTTCCCTTACCTCCTCTAAGGACAAGGGGTGACGTGGTGACACTGGTACTCTTTAGTGTCTGCTCCTTTGCATCTATGACGCAGACAACAGAGAACTGCAGTCTCAAAGGAATCCTTTCACTGCATTAAAGACTGGGATGGGTTTCCACTGCTTTTACTTCATAAAATGCAAGAGATCTAGTTCTTTACATAGTTGCTAAACACAGAGCACAAACACTGCTATCAGATTTTCATAAACCCTCAGTCCTCGTTGGCTTCTCCTGCTGTGTATGTGGTCAAGGAACATGGACAGAATTCACTTAGAATGGACTATACTTCCACAGGCACTCTACCCTCCCCTCACCCCCATGTCTGTGTGTGGGGTGTGTGTGTGTGTGTGTGTGTGTGTGTGTGTGTGTGTGTGTGTGTGAATTATTTTATGGTGCTGGGGATCAGACCCAGGGCCTTGCACAAGATAGGCAAACACCCTACTACTAAGCTACATCTCCACCTCACACTTAACTAGATTAAGGACTAGGCCTAAATCCTAGCATTTGAGAGACAGAGGCAGGCAGATCTCTGTGAGTTCTAGCTAGCCTTACTTATTAAGATCTTACTTAATAAGACCCTGTCTCATGCAAACAAAACAAAGAAACAAACAAACACCTTATAATTATGGATCTCATCCTCTACTGCATTTCTTTAAACTTAGGCTCTATTTTTCTCTTTGCCCTTTCTTATTCCTGAATTTAAATATTCTTTAGATTATCTTAGGCCTAACTTTGATTTCCTTATAATTTCCAACATTAAAAAAAAAATTCAAGTTTTCAGGCCGGTTTCCATTTCTGTGTTAACAACTGAACATTTTTTAAAGGAATTAAGGGCTAGCAAGATGATTCAGCATGCTCTTGCTGTGCAAGCCTGAGGACCTAACTTCGAATTCCCAGCACCCACACAAGAGGTGGGGCAGAGCCTGTAACCCCAGTGCTGGGGGCAGCCTAGACAGGGATCGCTGAGGTCTGCTGCCTGCCAGCTTTGTTCCGAGTTCAATGAGAGAACCTGTCTCAAATGAACCAGGCTGAACATAACAGAGTAGGACATTTGATGTCCCCGCTGGACACCATGTGCACCAACTCAGACACACCCACACATACGTGCATCCACCACACTCACACGCAAAAGTAAATTGGAAAAATTAACACAAATCCTGCCTTAGCATCCTTTATGAACACAGAAGTTAACAGGTGAAGGCTCGACCATTTAGGACCTTCACTGAATAATGTATTCCTAAATCTCCTTCCAATTGCATTCCTGGAACCCAGCTATTTTCCATTATAAACATTGTTATAGCTAAAAATCTGCTCACTATAAAAAAATAAGTAAACAATTGTCACTGTTAGTTGAAACGGAGTGTTTTATACCACTTTTGACAGGAGAATATTTCATTTGTCATAGTAAAACTCAAGAAAGACGTCTTCAGGTAAACATTCTCTTTTACAGCTGCTCAGCCACAAATCTTAAGTGTTAGAGGACCCATTATCAGGGGATAGAGATATTTGTTAAAGTATCAAGAATTTAGGTATTTATATCTAAAATCCAACAAGACTGTATGTTTAAAAAAATTAAAAAAATAATAATAATATGGGTCAGCAAGCCAGTCCAGCCGACGAAACACCTAAGCCTGCCAATATGAGTATGATTCCCCAGGATCCATGTACAAAGGCTGAATTTGCTAGTTCATCTGTAATCGTAGAACTCCTGGAATGAGCTGGCAAGCCGAGGCAGGAAGCTTCCCCAGAGGCTTGAAGCCGGTTAGCACCCAGTGCACAGCAGAGTAGAAACAAGACACTGACTGCACCAAAACTCCTGAAATTCGGCCTCTTACCTCCACAAGTGTATCATGACCCCTGAGCATCTGCATGTGCGTGCGAGCTGCCCGTCTGCACGCGCACGCGTGTGCACACACACACACACACACACAATAAGGATACATTTTCAAAATTTAAAAACTAATCCACATGGGTGGAAGTAACTCATGTGGGGAGGGGCGGGGGAGAAAAAGAATGAGAGAGCGGAGAGGGAGGGAGAGATGGAAAAGGGGGAGGGGCAGGGCGGGGAGACACTGGAGACACTGTCCCAAACCACAAAACTTACCATAAGATGTGTAAAGAAACACACCTCCACCAGGAGGAAAAAGAGAGCACTGGAGGACTCCCCCTGTGTTTGAAATCCAGATCTCACCCTACCCTGTTGGATGGAAATTCAATATCATTTCTTCACAGGAAAGCAAGTCTGAGCCAGGAGCTTAGTAAGATGTTTATGGTGGCACATGGGGACTGAGCTCCTGAGAGACTCACAGCGCTGTTTTGTTTTCCGGGTTGCCCCTCACGTTCCTTGCCTCACCCCCAAAATATATATCCATAGGCAAGAAGAACACAGGTACAGCAACCGAGGAGATCAAGTCACCTTTAAAATGATTTACCAAAGAAAGTCCCACTTCACAGCCCAATTTCTGCTTCGTTGAGTCTTTTTTTTTTTTTTTTACAGCATTAAGTTTTTTTTAAGGCTATAAAAGCAAACACTCTCAAACTTAATACTGAACACTCAATATGCCATCAACACACCAACACAGAGTTTGTGATGTCTTTGAAGATAACTGTAGACTTTGTTAAATTGGCAGCCAGTATTAAACACAAAAAAGAGAGGGAAAAAAAGAACTGACAATCAATAGATGCTTTTACAGGTTAAATCTTGTCGGAGGCGCCTTATCCCCTCAGTACACTTTGATTTATTTGAGCTCACCACATTTCTCCTAAATACACTCCATTAACAAGTGCTAGACTGTGATCTCAGGCTGGAGGCAAAACATGAAACACAACCTTTCAAGAACTTCATTCACTCCCTGACCAGGTGTCTTGGGTACATCCAAGTTACTAGTTACTTACCTAACTCTGCAAAGTTTTTTTTTTTTTTTTTTAAATCAATCATGGTGCTTTACAGCAGCCCAGGGTCATGAAACCACCCCAGGAGCCCAATGGTTTGGCCTCCCAAGTTCAGGCTTGGAGCCTAAGTGAAAGTTAGCAAAGCAATAAAAAGCTTCAGGTAAAATGTGAGTGAGGAGTAAGGGCCACAAAGTCACTTCGGGCCTGGAACTTGGCAAAGTTGACCAGCAACACGACGAGACAGAAACCTGTGGGCTACAAACTCAACGGCTCACACAGAAATTTAGTGAAAACGAAGCCAAGAAATTTCATTAGCGCTAAGATTCTAAACATGTCACACATCTATTCAAATTGGGAGCTCAGATATTAAGTACTGTTCAGATTATTATTAAACGGGAGCGAAAACTCCACCCTCCACATATTTCCCAAGTGAAGACAGAATTTGATGGCTGACAGGACCAGCTTTCAGGGATACCCTATCAGCGGGACCCTATCTTTAATCTACAGCCATGATAAAACGTCCCAACATACACAAACTCAGTTCCAACAGTGACTAATGACCATTAATCCCCCAATCTTCAGTAATCTGCCCCTCCAGTCATTCATCACATTGACACCTTCCTTTACACACGTGAACAAACCTCAACAGAGAAGGTGAATCAACAAAAAAATCTCAGAGGTATCTGAGGCTGTAAATTAAACTAAGGGGAGACAGAGGGGAAAGAGAGAGAGAGGGAGAGAGGGACAGAGAGAGAAAGAGAGAGAGAGAAGCCCTTAATGGTTTTGATTTGCATCCATGGCTGAGAATGGGGAGTAGGGAACTCTTCAATCATCTAGATATGCAAACTGAGAAGAAAGGCTGCCATACAGAAAGGGGAAGTTGGAAGTGGGGGGAAAGGGCCCCCAAAGAGTTGGTTTAAGCTTCTCATCCATCCACTGTGACATAGATGAGCTGGGCAGGGCCGAAATTTCAATTTCTGTTTTCTTCAAAGGAGTAACAACTTAGTGTGTTTCCTATTTAGCTTAGTTCAAATGTGCCTTTTAACTTGCAGCCAAGGAAGCATCTCTCAGGAGCTTACATTCTTTTAGGCATTTATTTACTATCATTTACTTCTTGTGGGTTTGTTTTCTTTTTGTAGCCTCTTGGCTTAAGAAAAACCTTTGATCTAAACATAAAGCGTCACCAAAGGCCACAAATGTTCAAGCTAGCCTCAAAATTATTTCATAATTATGCAAATTAAATGACTCCAACATTTAGGCCCTGATGCAACTTGAAGAACACTCAGTGTGTGACTATAATAATTCCCCAAGGTGCAGTGTGTGTATGTGTGTGTGTGTGTGTGTGTGTGTGTGTGTGTGTGTGTGTGTGTAGGCCTGAAACCAGATCCGTGATTGAAAACAGAATTTAGCAAAGGAAGAAACAAAAGTTGAGTCCACGGTTCAGTCATCCATAGCTGAAGACTCATAAGCAGTACAGGAAAACTGTTTGCAAGCACCCACAGCATGCCTGCTCTTAGGACAGAAGGTATCTCAAGCTGCATCTTCCCAGCACTTCCCATGGAGTTGCAGAACTATTTAATTCATCCTACAAATACTAAGGCAGCCTTCGGTGCTGTCTCGCCAGTAAGGAC
Source organism: Peromyscus aztecus (assembly GCA_902168405.1). NCBI lineage: Eukaryota > Metazoa > Chordata > Mammalia > Rodentia > Cricetidae > Peromyscus > Peromyscus aztecus. The sequence goes on from CABHPQ010173052.1 coordinate 10,180, forward strand.
TACCAGGCAACTTACTGTTCCTTTCAGACACTTGCAACCTCCTGTCTCCCTTCTGAACCCAGCCAGGCAGTGGCTAGTTTAGATCCTACCATGAGAAGGAGTTATTTCCTCAAGTTTCTTCGGAATCGAATTTAATTACAGACTTTGGTTACATAAAACAACTTCTAACAACTCCTTGAGCTCTGAAGTGGAGTGGACTGGAGGACCAGATTCTGGATTCCTGGGGAGTGGGGATCACAAGCCACCCCTCCCCCCCCCGACACACACACACACACACACACACACACACACACACACGCACACAACTCCCCCCTCCACTCCAGCACCCCTCAGGATTCCTCAGATGGATGATACTTTGGCCTCATTCTGGGGACCAAAACTTGGGGACAACCCGCAGCCTCCTCCCACCCAAGTGCTTAGACAAGCGTCTCCCCGGAGTAAGCTGGGCGTGCCCTGAACTTGGTGAAAGGCCAGGATCTCTACCAGGAGGTTTGGGGAGATTTCAGGGGAGTTTGGAGTGATAGGCCAGATGGGCAATCTCAAATGGGAAACCAGAAACCTTTTCCTGTAGAAGTTCTGGAAGGGTCGAGCCCTTTTGGCCTCAGAAAGGAGAGGTCGCCGAGAGTCAGTTCAGGGTTCAGGGTTCGATTATGAACAGTGGAGTGGGGGACAAGCAAAGCAGATCAAGGCTGAAGAAAGAGGACGCAGTTACCTGAACAGAGACATATTAATCCAAAGAGGTAAAAGTGAGCAGACTCCGCGATCATTGTCCCCGGGTGGGTCCTGCATCCAGTCTCATGCCAAGAGAAGGGAGCAGAAGCGGGGATCTCCAAATTTATGGAAGCCACACACCGTACACCCTACACACAAAGGCTTAATATAAGCAACAACGTGAGTCAATCCGCCAAGAGTTTGCAGCGCAGTTTCTCGTCGACCTCTCCGGAGGAGGCTTGTCAATCCCTCAGAGCCCTTTGCAAAGGAAAATTCCAAGGTTTGTCTTCCCTGGCCCCCGGGGTTCCGAGGAGGCTCAGCCACTTTCAAGGATCATCCAAGGCGAACAACAAAGAGCCGAAACGGAGGCGCAGTTGTGCGGTTTTCTGCCTCCACAGTCCTGCTGAGCCTCCCGGCGTGCGCCTCCACTACGTGTGCCCGGGCGCCGCTACGCGGCGATTGCAAAGTTGGGGTGTGAGAACAGAAGAAGAAGAAGAAGGGCCCCCAAAAAAGTGCTCCTCCGTCTATAGGAGAGAGCCAGTCCGTAGCCAGCCACCCCCTCTGGCGGTGATTGCAGTCAAGGTAGCGGCGGCAGCTGGAGAGGACAGTCTCGAGGTTCACGGGGTGCGCCTGGGTGACTCCGTGCGCCAGGAGGGAGCGAAGGGGCGGTACGGCGATAGCGGCTGCCTGGGCGGGCCCTTGTTCCCATCACTCGCGGGATGCGGAGAGCACCGGGGACCGCAACAGGACCGCGGATGCACGCGCGCCTTCCGGGCGCCCCCAGCCCGGCACAGCACTCAGCATCGCCCCGGGTCCTGCTTCCACTGGGGCGCGCGGAACGCACCTCCAAACCAAGCTGCAGTCCAAACTTCCCGGGGTGGCTGCTCTCACCCCCGTGCTCCTGGAAGCTTCGGAGAGGCAGCTCCGGGCGGCCGCGAGTTGGTGGGGAGACGCAAGCGGGAGGATGCTGCTGCCGAGGCTCGCCCGAGCTCCGCCCGGGGCTGCAGCGTCTGAAGTTTCTGCTCTCACGCTGCCTCCTCTAGGCTCGGCAGCTTGTGGGTTTCCCCCTCAGTCCCTGCCGCCCCGGGTTTCCTCCCTTTCCAGCCCGGCTGCGGAACCTTTAAAGGGGACGCGCGATCCCTGCCATGTCCTCACTGGCGCTGCTCAGACAAGTTCTGCTTGTTAATATTTCCATCTACATGCCCGGAGTGCCCAACTGCGCCCTCAGGTGAGCTTTCAACTACACAGGAGCAGAAATCTAAGCGAATGAGAACTTGTCTTGGGTCCCTTGCCATCCGAGTCTCCCCTGCACCTTTTTCCAAATGGAACCTCCCAAACCAAAGCCTTCAAAAATCCTCCAGGTCCCTCTTAACCTCTTCTTTACCGCTCCAGGAGATTGCACTAAACTTCCAAATAACTTCACTCATCCCCATTCTCGTAAAACAAACAAACAAACAAACAGAAACTGGTTTGATCTTTCAGCAAAGAGTCTTAAGGACAGAACGAATGATCTAGGCTATATCAGTACATGGATACTCTGTTTTCATTGAATTTGCTGAGGGTCCTATACAAAGGCTAAATTCTAAGAGTGAAGGGTTAGGTCTTGGAGACTTCATTATGTTTACAGGACAGTCGCTTCAACTTGGTACCTTGTACAAAGTAGAGAGTTAACAAAGAAGAGGAAGAAATGGGGGGAGGCTACATATAATCTAAAGTTTGCAATGATGGCCTCCTAAATCCCAAGGTATCCAGGCACCTGTTAGCTATTATTCCTGTGACCATACCAACTTTTTTATCTCTTCTGAAAAATGATGGCTGTGGGGGCTACCTCATGATTAGGCCAATTATGCCCAACGTAAAACATTCCTGGGATAGTTGACAGACACTTTTTTCGTGAATTCGTTGTTACTTTTTCTATTGTATATGGCACAGGCAAAACCATATAATGTATGTTGAAGGTTCCGTAAATGTAAAGCTATCGTTTTGATTAATAAGTTACTGTCTTCAAAGTTATAGTATATGACTCCGAGCTGAGTACTTAGTACTGTGGAAGGTAGCATAGGACAGAGTCGGTAAGGAGGGTTTGGATTTATTTTTTGTAGGACAGGAGCAGGTGAGTAGGATTTGGATCATTTTGTGTGTGTACTATTCTACTTTTCTAGTTTTCTCTTAAGTGAGTGCATGCATTAGCTAACTAAAATACAAGTTTAAAAGAAGGTGGAATAGTCATTGAGGCTGCTGTGACCCATGAACTCAGAGCAATTGCCTGTGGAAAGAAACCTGGTTAACAGCGAGCTGCCTTTAAAAGTGAAAGACAATTTAATCCTGAGAAAGCTGACTGAAAACTCAGTAAACACACTGCGATAAGAATTTCAAGAGTCAACCAGAATCTTTTCAGCAATAAAAACAAGAACGTGCAGTAAATGTTAAGAGGCATACACTGATTTGGTAAAAACATCGATTTAGTGAATAACAGAAAATAAATTTTCCTTGGGATAAAATGTACTTTTCAGATAAGATAACCTAGAAATAGGAAATAAATAAGCTTAGTATGATGGAGGGCAAGAGAAAAAGAAAATCCACAAATCCTCAGATTATTTAAGTGGATTTTATGTAAAGATTTTGAAGTTCCATCTGTTGAGGGATATATCCTTTTATTTTCATTTATTTTAGGTGTGTGCACATGTGCAAGTGTGTGTGCTCGTGTGCATTGCGTGTGGGTGTGCGTGTGCGTGTGCGTGTGTGTGTGTGTGTGTGTGTGTGTGTGTGTGTCTACACTCATGTTCAGTGTGGGAGGGCCTCATAAACGCTAAACACAGGTTCTGCCATGCACACCCAGTCTGAGAAAGGAGACCCTGTTCAGGAATTGTTTCCCAAGCACATGTCCCAGTCTTCACAGTTTTACTGAGATCTCTGGAGATCTATTTCACCTCGGGGACTGGAGAGGTGGCTCAGTGGTAAAGAGTGTCTACTGCCTTTGGAAGATCCTGGTTCTGTTCCTAGAGCTATGATGAGGGGACAGCTGTCTGTGATTCCAGTTCTAGGGGGATCTAATGCTCTTTACTGACCTCTACAGGGTTGCTCTATACATGTGCTGCACACACACACACACACACACACACACACACACACACACACACGCACGCGCACGCACACGCACACGCACACGCACACACACAAATAATAATAATAATGATAATAAATATTTTTAAAGATCTATTTCAACACCCACCACATTTACATTGAATTGAAATTGTATCAATACTAACCCTGTTTCTCACCTTCAGTAGACTACACCATCAAATACCTTTGTTACAGCCTTAAAGATGAAATTATCTAGGGAGACAACAGTCAGCACCCACCAGAAAAGAGCTATTACAGACTCTCATCCAAAGTGTTTTCTAAAATTGTCCTGCCAAGTATATCAGTAAAATTGGCATCTAAATTAAGAGTTTGTGCGCAGACGGTATTAGGGACCCATAACAGGTGCAAGTTAGAGGGCTAGCAAACTTTCCTAACTCTTTCCTTTCACTCACTCTCTCTCTCTAACTCACTTCTATCCAAACAACTGCTGAGTGTGAACATTTACATAAGGGGTAAGATGTAAAAATAAACCTATTCTCCAAGCTCCTAAGAGATCTAACTCTTCTTCTTATGCAAAGAATAAAACCAACCCTAGAGAAGGGTCTGCCCCAAAATGGAAAAAAAAAGCCACTGAGTGAATGGATAGCTCTGAATATTTCTGGATATAGATATTTTCATAGCAACTTTTCACCATTCCATCTTTGTTACTGAACATTAAGGTACCCGAAAGAATGTCCAAAATGCTCTCAAAGTGGGGTTTTTTGAGACAGGGTTTCTCTGTGTAGTTTTGGAGCTCGCTCTGTAGAACAGGCTGCCCTCAAACTCACAGAGATCCGCCTGGCTCTGCCTCCCCAGTGCTGGGAGTAAAGGTGTGCGCCATCACCGCCACTGGGCTCTCAATGTGTTCAATGAATAAAAGTGAGTGCACATGTATCATCTGCACATGCATAGGGAACATCCTCAAGACAGGTCTCCTGTAGCTCAGGCATGGGCAATAGAACTCTGAACCATTCCAGATTGGTGAGGAGACAAACACCAAGGTAAGAGTGTGTCTTCATTGACATTCAAAAATTCAATTCTGATCACTTTGACGAGAATACTGATGGAAAATACCATAATGAAATTCATTATATTGTATGTTAGATTAAAAATTGAAACAAAAAAAAAACAGATTGGAAGGGGAAAGAAGAGGAAGGAAAGAAAAGAGTAGCTGGTTGTAAAGCTCCATTTGGAGAGTTCTGATCTCATATGAGGCTTAGGAAATTTAGGATCTCTCAGAACTTCTTTGAGAAGTTTAAAGAAACGTGAAAATAATGCATTCCAATAATAGTCTCATGATTAGGAACTTTTGACAGGCAAAACGCCAAAGCTACAGGGATCTCTCACTTGCTCTGATCTGATTTCCTGGAGCTGGGGGAGGGGCAGTTGCAGGAATTCAGGAAATAACAAAAAGTCCCAGGGTCTCTTCAGGTTCCAGACAGCTCTTATTCTGATCAGGAAGGCAGAGTCCTGAGGAAACTACAAAGCAGAACATCTGTCTGTCTGTCTCCATAGCAAGACGCCCAGGTATCACACAGAGTCTGGGATGCAAGCCACAACTTCCAGCAGACCTGGTGAGCAGATCTGGCAAGATCTACACAGTAAGGCTCTGCGGGCTACTCTGATATACCATCCCTCAGGAAACAACCACTTACTTAGCAATTTTTACACAAAATTGCTAGATAATCTATACAGTGTTTGGTATCTAAAATACTAAACTAAAATGTATATTTGACTGTTTCCCCCAATTTGGAGACATAGTCCCAATCAGAGGATAACCTTAAGAACTATTATTAAGGGGGCTGGAGAGATGGCTCAGCAGTTAAGAGTACTGGCTGCTCTTCCAGAGGACCTGGTTTCAATTTCCAGCACCCACATGACAGTTCACAACTGTCTGTAACTCCTGTTCTAGGTGATTGGACATCCTCACACAGACATGCGTGCAAGCAAAACACCAATGCACATAAAATAAGAATAAAAAAATCATTAAAAGTTAAAAAAAGAACTATTAATAAAATGGTAAACAAATTCACATTTATTTGTATTTTGAAATATTATGTCTATTTCCTGTCCTATATGTGTATATAAGGCATAATTTAACTGTAATATTTGGATGCTTCTCTTTCATTTAGAACAGGTATCTCCTCCAAACCAGATAGGCACTGGAAGAAAGGACTTTTAGCATCATTCATTTTGATTTACTTTAAAGGTTCTTTTCACTGCTAATGAGGGCAATGCAACACTTTCAACAGAACTTTTAAAAGATGGAAGAGAACCCTATTGGGTCCACGACTATATCCTTCTCTTGCCAAAGCTTTCTAAGGCTTATTGAATATGGATACTATAATGCATTCTAATGTGCTGCGAAATGATAGCCATTGTGGTTGCCTCTGAGCATCTCTCCATGCCGGGACACTGCAGATATTCTAAAATTAGGTGCTACTATTTGGTAGGCCAGGACCTTACATTCCGGCCACAATGAATCTCATTAAAACTTCCACCACCACTGGTGTTCACAGACGGTTAGTTTTTGAAGAGCATAAATAAGAGGACACAGGAAAGTAGCATTAATTGAGGGAATGGTTTGCCGCGCTTTACAAACATTATCTGATCTAATTCTCACCCTGTGAGGTGTTATTACTCTCCCAATTTAGAGATGAGGTTGGGAGAGTAAAAGATTAACTCGGAGTTCAATGGCCCAGAAGCCATGGACTTATATTTGAATCCAGCTTGTTTGGAACCAAAGCACATGGGAAAAGGAAGCCCCAAGGAAGGACAGGCTTGGAAGACTTTGGATTCGGCACATTCTGTGATTCCTCAATGCCTTTAACTTGCAAATAAGCATTGTGAGAAAGCTTGGGTCTTGGGTCTTGGGTAAACATCACTCAGTCCATAGCATGCAACCATTGCAACACTCTCCCACACCTGAAAATCAGTACTGTCCACCTTCCTCTAGAAAATGTGGATGTTTGGCAGGAAACTTGTGTTAAAATGAGCCGTGCAAGCATCCTTTCTGAGACAGCCCATCAGCTGGAATTGTACTTCTGGGCCATTTTTTCATAAAGCTGCCAGAGGAAACCTGTTAAATATTGACTCAGTCTTTGCGCAGAACCCTCCACCCCACCTCCAATTAGGCATGTGACTCCTTCAGGAAGTCTGCAGGGCTGTGGCCCACCCCTTTCAGCCTTTCTCCCTTCTCATTTTGCTAGCTAACTTTCCTTGATCACCATGGTCTCCATGCTATTGCTAAAATGAGTCCAACAACCACCTGTATCAGAGGGATTTCACTGCCCTGTGTGGAATATTCACCTCCGTAGATCTATACATTCCTGCTCTCCTTTCTTTTGGGTTTCAATGGTAGGAAAATTTCTCTGGTGTCTTTTTTTTAAAAAATAGGCCCTTTAACCTTACACCTTTACACAATACTTCCCTAGCATGCCATGCTCTGCTAAAGCCTTTGTTATTTATTTCAGAACACTTATCTCCATCTAAGGTACTACATATTCTTTGTTTTTTGGCTGCCCCGTTCGACATGGAATGTCTTGACTATTTTCTCCACTTAGATTCCTAGCATCTAAGATAGTGCCAGGCCCTTATCAGATCCTCAAATGTTTATCAAATGCATGCACAAATTATCTTTATTTCACCTTGTATAGATTGTTTCAAAAAATTCGTCTTTAATTAACTTATTTCTCTATCTCTAACCTTTTCCTCCAATATATAGTTTAATAATTTATCTAGTTCTACTTACCACTCAGTGGGTTTCCATAAGGTCACGATTGAATTTCTGGCTGTAGAAGGACTTGCTTATTTGGACCAACTTATTTGGAAGCAAAGAGTCTAGAACTATTCACCAAACTTAAAGAATGTAATGTCGAAGCTAGAAGTGGCCTTAAAGGTTAACTTTCTCATAATCGAGAGTTCTGAAGCTGAGAGTAACATTTCCTAGGACACACATCACCCACCCTGGCAGGCGGTCCTGGGTTCTATAAAAAAAGCAGACTGGGGCTGGAGAGATGGCTCAGGGGTTAAGAGCACTGACTGCTCTTCCAGAGGTCCTGAGTTCAATTCCCAGCAACCACATGGTGGCTCACAACCATCTGTAATGTGATCTGGTGCCCTCTTCTGACCTGCATGGGATATATGCAGGCAGAATACTGTATACATAATAAATAAATAAACTTTAAAAAAAAAAGGGGGGGGTGTCATCATAAGGTTATGAACAAGCCAGTAAGCAGCGCTCCTCCACAGCCTCTGCTCCTGCCGCCAGGTTCCTGCCCTGATTTCCTTCAGTGATGAAGAGTTATATGGGATAAGCAAAACAAACCTTCTCTTTCCCAACTTGCTTTTCATCAAGGTACTTCACCACAGCAATAATAGCCCTAACTAAGACAAGCAGTCTGCTCAGAAATTCTTAATCAAATTTCTGCAGGTTCAGAATAGTAAGTCATTAGATATTGCATCATATGTATGATAGAATAAGTTTTACATAACTACGACCTTTCACCAGGTATCTAGAGACTAGTTTGGGTTGGTTGACTAGTTGGTTTGGTTATAAACTATTCCAAAAAGAATAAAGACCAGCATTTAAAGAGCACTATTGGCTTGTGATAACTTTCTCGGTACTTTCTGTATCTAAATGCACCTAATCTTCAGGCAAAAAGCATTATTGGGTCAGTTCCTGATATCATGCCCTTTTGTGCTGGAGGAGACACAGAATGCTCAATGATGTGGCTGAGCTCGGCTTTGAAGTCTTATTGTCTGAACTGATAGCATGGCCTTTTACTCTCAAGCCGGTCTTTGAGACACAAATAAAAGTTATTGATTAAGAGAACATTATTTGTACAGATCTGGTTGTAGGACAATGCTATCTGTGTAGAAGTTTTGTCTGAAGAAGTAGTTTTGTTTTGGGACTCAGTAAGAGAAAGTGATTCTAAGGTACATGCCTCTGTGGTTCTGTTCCATATGGAAGTTTAATTTTTAACTTCATATTCAGAGTCTTCAAAGTGATTTAATGTTTCTTTTAAACCTAATGAGGCAGCATAAAAACACATTTTAATTGTGTGTGAAGACATCCAAAGAATATTGGAAAACATGAAGATGTATATATATCGCTATCTGAGCACAAGATTTTGCTGTCTTTTGGTTTCATACTCCCAGATATATCTGGAGCTGAGCATATACTATTCTAATCATGAGTTAAAATTCTCTACAATTGGGATCATAGTTAACAGCTGCACAGCTGACTGCTGTACTCCATAGTTTTGCAACTTGTACGCTATTTTGTAAGTAATTTACATTATGTGTAATTCTGCAGATGTGTTTTTACAGAACTGTTTCATATTTTTGAGTTTCCATTGCTTCAAAAAAAATCTTTTCAGGAAACGTTTACAGGATTGAGGTGCACATGTTGGAGTTTAGGCCTTGTTTCCTACATTGGGTAAGTTTAGTCCCACCTGCTGATTTGTTTATTCTGAATATTTTACGTAGATCCTAACAGTTATTTTAATGACTTCCTTAAGGAAGTGTTATGTTAACTAGAAAAATATCTTGAGATGTATTGGAGTTTTCTATTTAGAGGTTATTTTTTAGCTTACTAAACAAAAAAATAGGTCTAAATATTTAATGTAAGAATAGCTTTGGAAACGAGGTATATCCAAGTTTATCATATATAATAGTAACAACGGTGTTAAATAATTCATTAAATTATAGTATCATGATAATTTGAAAGTTATTTATTTTATAGCCTATTAGTATGTTCTCTCCTATAGCTTATGGAAAAATGGCTTCACGTTTAGAAAACTAAATTGGGGCTTTGGGATTTAATAGCTGCCTGGTGTGATTGAGGACTAAGGCTCTAAATATGGAGGTGCTCATTCTTGTGGATAAATACTGAATCCACATCCCACAATTGTCGCTGAGAAACCAACTGCTGCTGAAAACCCACATGAAATGTCAACCTACTGTCTTAACAACATGGATAATTATATATTTCCCCTAGAGTTTAATCACCCCCTCTCCAGTATCCTGGCCACATTCCAAGAGAAATCATCCAACTCCATTATTGTAACCAAAAGTCTTTGTTGATTTGATCTAATCTCATCTTCTCAATTTCCTATCGTTATATATTGCTTTAAAGCTGCTTTATTTCACCTAGAAGATAGGATTTCACTGGTATAGTACATATCCTATTACCTTTTCATATCAAGTGTGTATTTTTGAAACGAAAAAGACATTTGTTGCAGCCAACAAAGCAATTTCATCACCAAAAATATCATATATTACATTCTACTTACAAAGAAATTTCTAAATAGTATTGTATACTTATAATGTTATAATACTTAAACTGGAAGAGAAAAATTACTCCTGCCATGCTTACATTTTGACAAAACTATTGTGAGAAATTCATTCTAGAAGTTGTATGTTTTGCTTTCCTCCATTCAAATGACCGTGGGTCGAAGTGAGATTTTAATTATTTTGCTCCTCAACATAAAAATGGTGCACTTTAGAACATTTGGAAAATGAAAGAAGCAAAAATTTATAATGATTACTTCACATACAATCAGGTGTGCAATCAGCATTTTATTGTTTATCTTTATTTTTTATTGTTTCTGGATGTAAGGTGCAATTTTCTTCTTATGTTGTGGAAAGTTAGACTACAAACTGCTGTGAATAGATTCGAGTCTAAACAGTAGTAGAGTTCTTGCCTAAAATGAACAATGCTCTGACTATCATGACTTACGAAACACAGACATACATACACAAAGCACATATACAACACTACTATGAAGTCAACATCTTCTCTCATGTATATGATAATTTTCATGTTATAAAACAGTCTACAACACATTCATTAAAATTTGGAAATAATTCAATACTATGAATGTGTTGTTGTTACATGCAACTGATCATCATTGCTAGATACTCAATTTGTTTCAGTTGATAGCAAGACACAGAGAATCTGATGTTGAAAGTCATGTAAGGATGTTGCTTTGCCAGTTAAATTGTAAGTGAATACCAGCCTACAGATACTATATTGAGGAAACATGCTTACCAACATGCAAACAACTCACCAAGTTATTCCAATGTTTGGGGCAAATGTTCTAATCATTAATTTAAAATTAAGTCTTGCATGCAATATACATGAGTTAAAGGTAACAGTGAACTACAAAGAATTATTAGAATTCTGAGCTGCAAAACGTTTTCTTTTCTCTTAGGATTATTACTTGTTTGTTCAAGGGAACCCATTTGTTTTTATCACAAGCAATTAATAAAGCAAAACATTTGTATTTCACAAGTATGCTTGAATTTCACAGTTCTTGTTATTTAACACCAGAAAGTAAACTCTTATTTTAGGAGGGACAATAAATCATGACATCGGGTTTTTTTCTAAACTGATACCTTTTGGAGAAACTAAAAATTTAAAAACAGTTCACTTTTTCATGTTAATTGTTTTTTGTTGTTGTTGTTGTTAGATAATATATTGTTTAATGCTTGGCCATAATAATTCCTGACAGAAAGCTTTATATGACCACACATAAACACGATAGTTGAAAGAAATCAGTCCGGAAGCATGTGTTCTTTTAGTTTACCCAAATCATGTGACTTTAGCTAACATTTCTTCTTCTTCTTCTTCTTCCCCCTAAATTCAACATGTGGCTTGCCATACAATAGAAATTAGAAAGAGTTCATTATCTTCCCTTTCTTGTTGAACTATGAGCCATACACTCAGAGACATTAAAGAAAGGTTATCAATTCCCATATTCAATGCTTTGGTGACTGAAGAATAATGCTGTCAGTTCTTGAGGTGAATCATTTTGCCACTTTTTAAAGATCAGATCTTTGTCTGGAAAATCCATCTGTTTTAAATATTGGTGGGTTCTTGTCAGTTCTGCTTAACTCATACTGAAATGTAAAGAACACCGAGCAAAATCTAATAAACCAGATTATCCACTACACTAACATTTTATATCTTGCTCCACTTACTGTTTCCAAACCATTAGAATTCTCTAAAAGGCATTAATGAAGGGAAAGCTTTTTGACATATGTGCTTCGCTTACAGCGTCATTTAAATGAGCTTCTCGAGTGGAAGCCATTGGATTAAAGTAGGAAACAGAACCAGTAGTCTCCCTACACAGTCTTCTCGTTAACTGGATTCACTCTCTAACTCTCAGACCAAAGTGTCCTGCTCAGAAAAGCCCAGCTAGACCTGCCTTTTTCAGCGTGGTGCAATAGGTCAGATTTCTGTGTGATATGTCCCTAGAACAACGTGGCCCACCTTTCCACATCACATCTTGTCTTTTATGTAAGTCTTGTAAATACCACTGTGGTAATTAGAGACTTCAAAATAGCTTTTCCAAGGTTATTGTAAGTGTGGCTTTACTTACAATTCTGCATGGCATACAAGTTTTTTTTGGGGGGAGGGGAACTAAAAGAAAGAAATTAAGAAGAAAGTCTACATGACGATTTTTTTTTTTTATATCTAGTCATTTACTGTTTCTGAAGAGAATGTAACTTTGCACCTCCTAACTGCATGTGAGGTTACTTGATTTCATTGTTCTCTCTTGTGGGTGAGTCCACACCTACCAGCACCCCACTGGCAATCTGCATTACCTAGACATGCTTCTGATAGTCACAACTGGGAGATATGGAGTCTGGCAATGGGACTTAGTGTGAAGGCAAGGGCCACTGTTAACCATCTTGTATTGTGCAAGACAGCTCCCACCCACCACAAAGAACCATCACCCCCAATGTCAGTAAGTGTCCTGATTGAGCAACTCTGCTCTTGTCTAAGGGTCATACCCACTGGAGACTGTTTTCCTTTTTGTGAGGATTAATCATTTAGTAGTTGATATACATCTTAGGAGTGAGTTATGGTTAGATTCTGCAGTTATTTGTGCCTACTAAACTGGAGAATACTATAAATAATGCACATGGATTCCAACAAATTATCAAAAACTAATGTATCTTAAAATGAAATTTTATTTGTTTTTTTTCTCTAATGAATTATGATGCAGCACTTCCAAAAGGAGGCATTTCTCCTTGTAAGTATTTATTATCATGTTTTCATGGATTTAGACAAGTAGGATTGTATATCAAAAGAAGACCAAAAGCACAGCTGAGTTAGTGTAGACTTAGTTGATCAGAATATTGTTGTAGTTATTTTCTTTTATATACTTATTCCACTTATATGATAGGATGGAGTCTAAAAAAAGTTCTTATGTGGATGATGACGTGTGTGTGTGCGCGCGCGCGCGCAGTAAATGTAATATGGAGACTTTGCCTTTGCAACTCATCTTCTAGCTAATTACAGGGATAAAGGAATGTCTCAGGTAACTTAAATTTGGAGTATTGTTTACTTAAACTTTACTCTTTGGAGAAAAGACAGGACTGGGCACATGTGTAAAATAAGGATGAAGTACAATGTCTATTTCTAAAATGTGCAAATGAATAAGAACAGAAATACCCAGTTCATCACTAGCTAATACACATAAAGCTCTGCAATAGTGTTTGGAATAGCGAAAACTATAGTTAAACATTAGTTATTATTGTTGTGAGTTTATTATAAAAGGTCTTTATTCTGAAAATATTAAGATTTTGTTTATAGTAGAAGATTGAAACTTTTCTAATCAGTAAAGGAAATTTCATAAGAGCTATTGCTTGCAATATTATCTAGAAAATTGTGAATATAATTTAAAAGATATTTCCATATAATGACCTGTAAAATAAATATATCATTTTTCCTTTTGTAAGGAAATGCGCAATTAAATTAATATAGATTTAAAGCACAGTGTTCTTAAATAATAGATTATTGTGAATTTGAGGTGTCTTTAGGTTAGTTTCTTTTTCAATTCCAGACAGTCTCGTGTGCCCAGACTGGCCTGGAATAGGTTATAGAGCCAGGGGTAACTTTGAACTCTTGGGTGATCTGATTTGTAGAGTGTAGATTACAGCTAGAGTTGTAACAACATTCCACTGGTGCTGAGGCGGTATTCATACAATAGTCTCAAAGTAAATTCCCTCTGAAATGTAAGGACAAGCAAATAGGATTCTGATTTAAATGTGATATCTAATTCTATTTTTTCAATTTCTAAACAGGAAGGTAGTCTCTGATTAACATCTACGATCAGAATAATAATCCTATAAATAATAGGTGTGTGAGAAAAAAGTTCCAGGTATTTTGAAACCAACCAAGGATTAAGTTTCCTAAATCAGCAATTTTTATATTATTTCCTTGACTAAATGAGCAAATCCACTTACACATTATTTTATTACAAGTTCAGAGATATATAATCCCATTTACATAGTATGCAAAGGAAATAGAAAGGATATATCAAGGTTTATGCAAAAGTGTCAGAAAACGAACTTCCAAAATGTTTACCTATTTGTGAGAATGTGAGACCTAAGGAGGGGAAACAGTATCTTCTAGAAAAAAAAGATTCGTGCTGTCTTGAGTGTGGCTAGCAGCTGAGCAACAGTGAATACAGAGGCTCATGGCTGCCCATGATGCTGAGAGTAAGTGAAGATGGGGGCTCAGCCCTGAAGTCATTTATACTGCCCTTGCTGAGGCTTGGCGAACATTGTGGAAGGGGTATATGTGTGCGGGCAGATGGAGGAGCTTGAAGACAGGGAGCAGGGTTGAGAAATCTCATCCTCCAGCCACAGCTAATGCAATAATGAACTCACAGCAGCTGCGATTGCTTGCACTGGACCTGGACGTGACAGGCTCACGTCTCAACAGTCAGTCACAGGTGGGTGATGGGGTCATGGGTCCCTATTTCTTTCTGCTGAACTAGGCTCCTTTCAGAGAGGACATGCGACTGTCTTCGGGTGTGTGCCCACTGAGCTTTAGTGGATAAATTTAATCTCAAAGCCTCACAGATGGGCCCACTCAAATGCAGAGGGGCACAGACAAAGCAAAAAGACACGGATGTGGAAGAGATTAGCAGTGGAGGTGGACACAGGAGGGAGGGGGGAGGAGAGAGGGTCAGCGAGCACATTCAGTTAGTCAAACATACATAAAGTGGAAAGAAAAGAGTTAGTTGTTTAACTCTGAGGAGACAAGCGAGTCTCCGACCTTATAACAACTTGAGTTGTAAATAAACAGCAAGGAAATATAACAGGAAATACGTTGCTTCATAAATTAGGTATAAATCAATAGTTTCTCCATATTATTAAATTCTATCTCCTTTTTGAGTCAATTTCATTCATCATCATAAAATCATGTTAAAAATAATATAATGAATTAAAGCTAAAGGATTAAACTTAACATGGATCCATAAATGAATGCATATATAGTATAAATGAAACATCTACTTGCAAAAATGTAAACGAGAGGAGTTCTTTTTGATCAAAGACACTTCTCTCCCTACCGGGCTATGAGAGGGGCATCTACTGAAACTACTCACCACTATTGAGAATTTGCACTTTTTGACATGTCCTTTAAACCGGGAAACATTTTTCATTTTGCTGGGCCTTACTTTTTCAAGCATGTTCCATTGGGCTAATATTAGATAGTGAATTCACTGTGGTTGTGATAAATGATCAAAATTGTAATTCCAAACTCAAGGTACCTACACACACAGTACAGAGAAGCAGTAGGAGACAGTGTGTTTTATTCAAGTCTGCATCTTTGTTCACAAAGAGACTTCCTCTGTGAAATGCTTCCATTGGATGAGGGCGATTTAGTAGACAATGCACTGTTGCCCTCTGCTGGTGAGACCACGAGAAACACAGGCTTTCCTTCTTAACTAGAGGGAATGCAATTTTCATGGGGGAGCGGGGGTTGAGGGACCATCACAAAACAAAATAACAACATGTTAACACAGTAGGGAATTAAAATCTGAAGCTACATAATTTTCTTAACACATTTCAAAATTAAAATTTTGTTATTTGTATTTAATTTTTTTAAAGCTGAAAAATCTGATTATTTTATATTAAGTCAGTGGAACAGTGTCTTACAGTGTTAAATTGCATGATGTCTTTGAGCAGGATATGCATTAACCCCTTTTAATAATCTGAACATTTTTGGAATGCTTTAATACGAGCATATGGATATGAGATCTGTAAAAGTAATTTTACTAAGCAGTTGAAACAATATACTTAGTATATTTTTTAGTAAAAAAAATTAGTCTTTTATCAATTGAGTGAATGATTTATCTTACAATTTTAGGCACTTTTTAAGCATTCTTCATATGCTATTCACATTTCACTGAGGAAAGCCCAATACTGGTTTATAACAGTTATAAATATGTATAATTGGCTTATAAATTCTTCCATAAAATAGTGATAATGGTCCAAGTAACATAAAATGCATAGACTGATGAGCCTAGCTGGTTTTATTGTAAGACTGCATGCTGCTCTAATGGTTGGGCACATTTCTTTCAGAAGTCCCTTAATGGCAGTAGCTCTGCCACCCACGGCAGGGGACAGACTCCATAAAGACAGACCTGTTCCTTTCTCCAAAACATACTTGGGTTGAAAGTTTGAGAAAAAGCTGCCTTTGTTGGGTTTTCTTACGACTGATGTTTTGAATCTGGGATTTTGTATTTTAGATACTTTCTCTAGCTGTAATATGTATTCAAATAATCTGGTTTTCATTTCTCAGCATAAATTACCTTGGAACACTTGCACAACCTGGGTCATGGTTCTTGGTAATGAGGTTGTAGTCCATGGCTCTGTGTTCCCATTCAACCCTCAGAAGCCGAGTCCATGGCAAATCAAGAGCCAGTTCTCCTCCTGGCTTCTCTGCCCTACCAACTGCCAATCTTTTAAATAAGGTTTTGGATGAAATAGTACCTCCGAATTTACTCTGTGTATTCATATCTCAAATTTTACAAGAATATACTTTCACTTTAAGTCTCTTACAGTCTTTGGAAAATGACTCATCTTATAAAACATCGTTATTACAGAAAATAGGTGTTTTCTTCTCCACAACACAAGTGAGTTTACAAAAGCATACTTGCAAATCTTGACATTTACTCCTCATAAAAACACTAAAAAGAATTTTAAAGTTTCTACCCAGGGACTCAGAAACAGGGGAATTTAGGGTCAGAGAAATGAGTGACTTGCATGAATTCATCTATCTGTCCACCAGGAACAAGCTCCTCTAGGAGTGTGTGTGTGTGTGTGTGTGTGTGTGTGTGTGTGTGTGCACGCGCGCGTGTGTGTACGTGCGTGTGTATGCATGGGAGAGAGAGAGAGAGAGAGAGAGAGAGAGAGACAGAGAGACAGAGAGACAGAGAGACAGAGAGACAGAGAGAAAACAGAAAACAATGAAAGCTGCTTCCAACTGCCGGTCTGTTTGTGATGAGGTTTTCTTGTTAGTTAATAGTCCAGGTTGGCCTCAAATTTATGATCCTCCTGCCTTACTGTTCTGAGCTAGTGTGTGCTTCACCATGCCCAAACGTTTTTTTAAATGCTCAATAATTTTCTTCCTATTTCTCAATCTTGTGGATTTTTCTGAGTAATATTATTTTGCTTTTCTGTTCTTTGCATAAACAGTTTCTTTTAATAAATAGTTCCCACAGATTGCCACAAGGGTGGGTATGGACTATTTTACTTGGTTAATTTCTATGGAAATATTAAAACTGAAAGTCAGCTTGACTGTGTTAATGCGAATGTCATTGAAGAACAAGAAAAAGTTATGCAAATATTCTATTAGTTTACAGTTCATCAGTTACTGAAAGTAGTAACCTGAAGTGGAGCTAACTGTTAAATAGCTTGAATAATAGAAATAAAGCCAGAGAGAAGTGTGATCCTAGTTAGTCTTATCAATAAAAACCAGGAGTCAGATATCGTGGTAAAAGCTGAAAGATCAGAGGAGCAGAGCATCAGCCACCAGAGACTTCTTACCTCTCCAAATCCTCCAACCAAAAGGGCTGAGATCCTGTCTCTGCCCCACCTTATCACTTCCTGTCTCTGCCCAGCATTATCACTTCCTGTCTCCTGTCTATACAGACCTCCAGATTTTTATGGTGAACTAGTGACTAGTTCCACCCTCTGATCTCTAGGCAAGCTTTATTTGTCAGAACACAAATTGTCACATCACAAACAAAATGTCACAACACCAGAGAGATCACTAAAGCATTTGACAGAGATGTCACAGGTCTTAAGTATCTCTGCTACTCCAGAGATCAGTTCACTTATAACTAATAAATACTTTTTCAAAAATTATTTTAAATAGAGAATAAACATATTCTCTATTTAAGCAGGGAGTCTGTGTTCTCTAGAAATTTCAGCCAAGTTTGACTAGGGCTACTAAATCTCTCTAATACAATGGGGGCTTCTTATTAGAACTTGAGAGCATGGTACTCACAAATTTGATTTCTTCATGTTTACAAAAAGAGTCAATTTCTAAACATTTATGAAAGTGAAAATGTGGGGACTGGAGAGAGGGTTCAGTGGTTAAGAGCACTTGTCCTTGCGGAGAATCCAAGTGTCCTTTCCAAGACCTAAGTGGTGGCTCACAATTGCCTGTAACTCCAGTTCCAGAGACTGTAATGCCCAATTTTGCTCTCTCTACAGGCACAATCTTGCATGTACATATAAATGTGCAGTCACTTGCACATAAATCTAAAATAGAAATAAACAGACTTTTTGAAAAGAAAGTTAAAAATGCTGGACCTTTTCTTTTTATTTATTTTATTGAAAATAGATTTTTCTCATACAGTATATTCTGATTATGATTTCCCCTCCTCAACTCTTCCCACATCCTTCCCACCTCCCTACCCAACCAATTCCATGTCCTTTCTTTTATTGCTGCACTATAGGGATGCAGATAACTAATTATTGACACGGTGAATACACATTTGCTTTAATTTGAGTCACTGATGCTTTGAAAATAAAGTATTGTTATGAGTTTATCATCCCTCCTCTTTCCTTCTACTTGACTGATATTCCATCTAGTTCTGTGCGCCAAAAAGGGCTAAACTTTAACTAATTTTATTTCTGACATAACATCAGATGTTCATGTATACAAAAACTTTAAAAATTCATGTACAACAAAATATTTTGAGAGGATTTTTTATGTCTATAAATAAAACAAGTATATTTTTCTTAGGTTTCAGGCTCCTTCAGTAGATGGTCTTATATAAAATTTTAAAGAAAACCTAAAAGCTTTAAACCATTTATGATCAAAACACTCATCAGGTGATGATGACAGTATGCTACTTAAAAATATGGGTGTAACAAAATGCTCAGTTTCCTTTATTTTTCCTTTTTGAAAAAGTGACATTGCCTAGAAGTTTTATAATGGTCTGAAGGAAAGAAGTTTTTTTTTTGTGCCTTAAACTCAATATTGTGAGTTGGAGTCAGCTGTTAAGAATTACTGAATTATCCAGGGCAAAATCTGGGGTATGGCTCATGTTACAGTGCGTTGGATATGAAAAGGGGTGAAAACTTTGCAGTGATTAAAAAGGCCTGTGGGATTGAACTTTTGCATTCCGGAGCAGCACATCAAGAGGGATGCTGCAGGTTCTCGAGTTCTCTCAGCAATCTGTGCCTGTAAATAGATGAAGTGTTTGTGAAGAAATATCCCAGGATGGCTCTAAAAAGAATAAAAAAAAAAGTTCTTTCTGGCCCCGGAGGAATGAGAATTAAACCTGATGCAGGAAACAAATACCTACCAATGTCAAGAATTTAAACACAGCAAGATTTCAGCCAGGTCAGAAAGGAGAGTGGATGCAGTCAAAGCTATATCATTTTTTTTCTCTTTTAATATCTTTTGAAATAAGATTTTTTGATGCTTCAGAAATGATTTCAATTAACCTTTATTGTGTTTCTTAGGTACTGTGTTTCTTGGTAGGCTGTGGAATACAGTGGCAATCATCAAAGGCTGCTCTATGTGAATATTGTATAATGTATTCAGCCTTCTCTCTTTTCAACAATTTTCTCTTCCATTTCACATCCGTTTTCCCCTGAACCCATTCTTCTTCATAAAAGCAACTGACATCTAATTAAACATAATCAGTCAGTCGATAATTTAGGCTATGTGGGTATTGTCAATTTAAATATGTTACCCAAGATCAGTATGATGAGGAGATTACCCTGTTCACTCAAGCAAAATATTATTCTTTAGTGCCAGATGGAATAAAGGTTGATAAAAGTTGTTACAGAATTTGTTTGTATTACAAGAAGGTGTTATATTTACCAAGGATATTGTTTAGAAACTGGATTCTGGTTTTATATTGACAATACACAAGGAAGTGTATCTGTATTATGTTTCACTCCAAGAAAAATGCAGGAACCAATATCTTGATTTTTTGTCAAGTTATTGAAAGTGAATTGAAAAATCTGTATATTCTTATATTTTGCTTTATGCTAGGATTTAACTTTCAGCTAGGAAGTTTGGTTGTGAATGAGAACTAGACTTTTCTATAACTGTGGTTTTTTTTATGATATTTAACCATACCATGAATTTTTGTTTCTACTCAGACCAAGAATGATAATTTCTCTTAAACATTACCTTGAAGAAATAAAAGCATTGATAAGCTCAGTTATTTGTCTATATACTATTTATTAAAATCCAGCTCAAATTACCTATTTAGAAAAAACTACATTGACAGTTGAGATTTTTAAACTGTAATGTTATTTGTATGTGTACTATTTGCTTAAACTTTATAGGTATTGATAATCTTAAAGTGTATGTATAATAAAATAATTAGATGTGATATATTTGTATGCTAGAGTCAAAATTCAAGCAGTGTCATGAAAAACCAACTTTCACAAAGACTTCCAGTGTTTTTTTCCACACAATCAGAAACAGATACTTAAAGAAGAGTCATATTTACTAATTATAAGAAAGCCTTGAAATATGTTAGCTGTTTTAATTCTTTCTTATTATGACACCTTTTGAAAATGGTTTGATTGGCTTTCTATGCAGTCTATACTTGTGAGTGGTGTCCTGTCCCCATCTGTTTTTTGAATGGTGAATTTCTTTATTTTAATGGTTTGTTTTAATTTCAATTTTTGAAGAGTTTGTCTTACCTAACCATATTTATGGGTTTGCAAACACTTTGAACTAAAAAGAGTAGCTGTTGATGGCCAGAACATACACAGACACACAGAAAGACACACAGACACACAGATAGACATAGACATAGACACATAGATACACAGACAGACGAGAGAGAGAGAGAGAGAGAGAGAGAGAGAGAGAGAGAGAGAGAGAATATAGTTGTCTCTTAAGAGATGGGGGAACTGTTTCCTTGTGTGCTTATCAAGCTTTCTTTGCTCTCTAACTGCCTAGAATATGTCTAAGAACTGATTTTAAAAATTAATTATAAGTCATATGTAATATTAACCAAAGAAGAACCAGAGAGATGACTTAGCAGGTAAAGTCACTTGCTGTGCAAGCTTGGTAATGTGAATTGGATCACCAACCCATATAAAGATAGAAGTTGGCCCCTGACCTCCACTTATATCTTCACATATACATCATGTACACATGCATAGTAATAAAAATCCATTTAAAAATGAAAAAATATTAACTGTAGAAGTACAACCTCCTCAAACCTAAATCCTTCTCTTTGAAAAGCCACCATATCTGTTACTAAGTTAAATTCTAGTGGCTTTTCCAGTTTTACCTGAGCTATGAGTAAAATTCCACATTTCCAGCTCTTAGGTCCAGACTGTGGCAGTGGCTATGGTCAAACACAGAGCTCACAAGCAAACACTCAAATCAAGAGTAGAAAGGATGGGGCTGGAGAGATGGCTTAGCCATTAAGAGCACTGGCTACTCTTCCAAAAAGACCCGGGTTCAATTCCCAGCACCCACATGGTGGCTCACATCTGTAACTCCAATTCCAGAGGATCCTACACTCTCACACAGACGTACATACAGGCAAATCACCATAAAATTAAAAAAAAATAAAAATGAGTAGAAATGACTGTGTTCTGCAAGACCCAAGGGAAAGAGATAGCAGCCATCACTTAGCTTCTTTCTCCACATCCATCTTCGTGTGAGGATTTATGTGTCTTGGATGTGGAAAGGCAGACTCAAGGATGGGAGTTCAGTGTGCTTGAGGGTCCTATTGTACCCATGAGGACTACTGACTGAGGGCCCCTGCCTAGACAATAGCCCAGAAGTACTGAATAGAAATGATTTCATTCTCATGTTCTATATAGTTTCCTTTTATTTCCCTTTAACAACATAACATTTATTGCATCATAATTATAGGGTC
>CABHPQ010173053.1:0-44795 GCA_902168405.1 Peromyscus aztecus
GATCAGCATCTGTGAAAACTACAGATACACTGAACATGTGGCACAGGCCACAATATTAGCACTTAAGAGGCTGGAGGCTGCCAGATCACAAGTTTAAGGCCAGCCTCGACCATACAGTGGGACCCTATGCTACCAGGGTTGTTAGGGTCAGAGCTTCATCTCTAGGACTTCTAAAACTCTATGCTCAGCCACACTAGAGGTTCAAAGACCCCACGCTACCTCTACCACCAAGTTCAGCTTTCTATGTGAGGTTTAGGTTTAAATAGAAGCGAAGAGGTATGCATAGATATGCCATCCCTGTTCAAGTGTAGCCCTGTCCATCATTATTGTCGCAGCTTGTCTCGCCTGCAAGGTAAATTGACAAGTTGCCAGAATGGTATAAAAATCTCTTTCTGGGAGGTAAGCCCCCCATTCTACCTAGCACCAGGCTCCCAGACTTTTTCTTCTCCCATGAGATTCCTAGTGACATTCCAATTCCTTGGGAGCTATCCTTTCCATAGGATAGTCAGAAGCATGGGACTCTTTAGAAGAGCTTCATTCCTGCCAGGGCTGGTTACGCTAGCTCAGAAAGCAAGTGAACAAAAGGCACAAGTGCACTTGTCCTTCAGTAAGGCAGTTTCAGTTTTAGAAAATGATTCCATATAAATACAAAAACTCTACACATAAATGCAGAGTCTACGGATATACTTATGCAAAGCAGCAGTTATGTATTTCAATATTTTTTGAAACAGCACCAGAACAAAGCAATGCAAATGTCATCAGAGAGAACTGGATGAATAAATAGCAGAGTAATATGAAGCTGTAAGAATATAACAAAATGGCTTTTTATGTACTGATAGAAATTGATACAAGCCTGTGTTAAGTGGCAAAATTGGCACAGAATAGTATAGACAGCGAGTTTCTGTTTGTGTCAGTGGGGAAAGGGTAATAAAGGTTTGACTGTACTGAAAATATTTCTGGAATCACGAACAAAACAAGATGAAATTCTGTCTTTGGGAAGCTGGAGACAGCATGGAGTGTGTTTCCTCTTTACCTGTTGTTCTGCATACAGATGGAGTCATGTGTATTTATAATCTATTCCAAAAAGTAAACAAACTACCACACTTCACAACAGAGGTTGCTGAATGGGAAAGCCACTTCCCAAATCCGTAGCCTCATATTAGTTTCTGTTCTGCCTTTTCTGTCCATTTAAAGAGTATGGGGCGGGGACAATTAGTGAGAAGACATGCAGCTGGGATGATGAGGGCCCTGGTATGACTGGGGCACATGTGATTCTCATAGATGCCATGGACTCAGAAGGCAGCTTTCCAATAAATAGACAGCCGCCGACAAGCATCTGAAAGAGGAGAGATCAGAGGCTGTCTGCGTCTTCAGAGAATTGTGCCAAGGGACAGACAGCTCGGGCTGCCCACACAGGGTCCCAATCACAAAGCAGCCTCTAAAGAGAGTAACGGTGACAGTCTGTCCATCTTAGTCCGTGAGCAACAACAGTTACAAAAGACCCAAGTGACTGGCTAAGTCAAAGATACTTTCCTTCCACCCTTTCCAGTATGACACCCTGAGGAAAGATGGGAAAAAAAGGGGGAGCAGTGGGAGATGAATGTCTCTCCCCATTTCTGACCCTTCAGCCATGAAAGTCCAAAGCTGTATCACTCTTTGTATCCTTCTTCTCCTCTCCCCTTCCCAGTCATTCTCCACCTCCATGAAATCAAATTTAGCTTCCATAGCTAATGAGAACATGCAGTGTTTGTCTCCTGTGCCGGCTCACTTTGGTTAGTTCAAGATGCATGAATTTTTCATAAACCTTTTATTATCATTTTCAATATATTTTATACTTTTTGGTAATAACAGTTAATAATACAACCAATACTTGTTGAGTCGCTATCCAATTCAAGAAGAGAAACCTAAGAACAGCATTTTTTAAGTGTAGTAAACTATAAATAACACAATTTCTACCAGCCATTTTCAATCATGATCTTGGGCACCCATCACCATTGATCTCCAGAATTTCTTCATTTTACAAGGTCAGTTCCTGGTATACAACAACCTCCTGCGTCTCTATTCCTGATGCTGGCAATCACCTTTGTATGTTATTTCTCCACAGTTTACTATTTCAGATTCCTCCAGTCAGGGAGCTCCTGTAACATGTGTGACCTTTTGTGGCTGCCCTTCTGTCTCACTTCATATCATGTCCTCAAGGTTCATCTATTGTGTTCCTCAATATAGTGCACCCTAATAAGCTTATCTGGGAGTCAGAGAACAGAACAGCCACAATATTAAACATAGAGGTGAGGCAATGGTAGCACACACGCCTTCAATCCTAGTATTCCAGGGGCAGTGAGTTCAAAGCCACACTAGAAACAACCAGGCATGGTGACACACGCCTTTAATTCCAGGAAGTGATGGCAGGAGGCAGAAAGGTGTATAAGGCGTCAGGACCAGGGACTAGAGCCTGTTAAGCTTTTAGGCGTTTGAGCAACAGTTCAGCTGAGATCCATTTGGATGAGGACTCAGAGGCTTCCAGTCTGAGGAAACAGGATCAGCTGAGGAACTGGCGAGGTGAGGAAGCTGTGGCTTGTTCTGCTTCTCTGATCTTCCAGCATTCACCCCAAGACCTGGCTTCAGGTTTAATTTTATTAATAAGACCTGTTAAGATCCGTGCTACATTCATCCATGATGTAGCATATACCAGAGTTTAGGAGTCTGTCCCAAATGATACCAAGTGATTAGAAAGAGAGAGTCAAAAGTAAAAATGTTTTCACTGTATGCCCCAAATAAATTCAGGCCCTTCTCAATAACAGCTACATCTGGTATTTCTCCATTAATCCTTTAATGAAGGATTAATTAATTAATTCATTCATTCATTAATCCTTTAACGTTGTCTGAACTGGCAAAGTCCAAATCTGCTGGGTTCTGAGTCAGTTACAGCCCTATTCCCATCTTCCTCTAGCATTAAAAAAAAATAAAAATAAATGGTCCTTGCTTTCCTAACTCAAGACCTATATTTGTGGCTTTAAATTCAGCCAGCCTATGCATATTATATATAATGTCCAGAATAATTTTGCCTCTGGTCTGCCCGGCTATGATGAGTTTAAATAGCTCTCCCTAAGGAAACATTCTTTGACCTCAAATTGCTCCTTAACTCCAATTTAATCTCAAAGTGAATGGGGATCCTCTCCCAGAGGAAATTTGCAGGAACCTTGCAGATGCAATCTTCTCTTTCCCCAGTCACTGCCGTATTCATAATGAAGAGCCTTTCAACTTTATGTCCGTCAATAAGAACACAGGGACAGTGGGGTACAGCGCAAGCTTTATGTGCTGTGTACCTCAGTATTGTTCACTGCATGCTCTAATTTTGCATTTACAGTGCGAGCAGAACCACTAAACAGCAGAGAAGTGAGGTTATGTGTAGAAAAGTCATTTTTCAAAGGAAAATGTTAAGAATTCTTTTTGTTTTTCTGTGCTATCAGAGATAGAGGAATGCCATTCAGGAGCCACCTACCACTGAAGAAATGTGTGGCTTTATTTTTTTCTCTGAAAAGTTCAGAAAAAGAAAGATCAGGGACTGTCATTTTTCTAATATCATAATATGCAAAACACAAGAACAATTGTAAAAGAGGATTACTCCAGGGAAGGAGAAAGATCAAATGTTTAATTAAAATTCATTTTATAAAATGATACCTTTCACAGATACTAACTTCTGAGCAATTTAACATCCTGTTGAGATCACAATTATTCCTAGGGCAGGAAAAGAACAATCTTACATCAGAAGAGAAAATGGAAAACCAACTATGACTGAATAATGAGAACTTTTCAGATACTTAATGTAATTTACTATTCATATCAGATAAATGAATTTTTGATGTGGTGAGCTAATGCATAATTCATCTCTAGGCACTATATGTATTTACTGAATTTCAGAGAACACATCTACCTGATTCAGTCACTGGAACTATTTCCTTCATGTCTCAGTGTCTCTAATAGATTGGACCACAAATGTCCTAGCTTCCTACACTGAAGGTTTTATAGTATCAATGATATACCATTAAATATGAAAGAGGTTATCCTTTAGATACAAATTATTGAGATTTTATTGAAATGCAGATAGGGAGTGAATCTATTTTCTGCTTTAAAAGCTGCTGTTAATTTGGTGGCATACCTGAGAATATAAGAACTATAGAAGCTGTAGATACACATATTTATAACTCGGGTGGACATTGTCTTCTTCCCTCATCACCAATCATCGTCCCTGCCATTCAGTAAACAGTATTTATCCATGCTCTGTCCATTTTGCATACTATCCTCACATATCTGCACTAAATCAAATTGTCTCTTGTCTTAGCTGCATCTGAATACCCCAACAGCATTTGGTCATACAGCCTGGATGGCCTTGTGTTTTTAAGTCCCCTTTAAGGATTCTAATGGACAGTGAACACTGAGAATGACTGAAAATTCAACCATCCCAAGAATCTTTGAAGAAGATGTCATTATTCCCTGGCCATCATTCACACTCAAGTCTGCTTTAACGTAAACATTGCCTTTTAAAACTATTTTTTTTGTACAACAGCAGCCAAACAGTACCCAGTATTTGGGAACCTAAACTACAGTAACTCACATTATATTCTCCCTAATTGAGAGATATAATACAACTAGAAGTTATAAACCACAGGTGAGACAGTTGATTGGCTTGATCTGTTTGGGAGGCATCTAGGCAGTGGGACTGGGTCCTGTGTTCAGTGCATGAATTGGCTGTTTGAAACCTGGGGCTTTGCAGAGAAGCTTGGCTCAGCCTGGGAGGAGGGGACTAGACCAGGCTGGACTGAGTCCACCAGGTTGATCTCAATCCTCTGGGGAGTCTTTACCCTGGAGGAGATGGGAATGGGGGGTGGGCTAGGGGGAAGGGGAATGGGGCTGGAGGGGGAAGAACGGGGGAATCTATGGCTGATATGTAAAGTTGAATTATATTGTAAAATAAAATAAAATAAATTAAAAAAAAATAACCACAAGTGAACCAAAAGGGGTCAGTTCTTCAATGGTTTTAAGAAAGGAGAAATGGTCATATAATGAATAGGTTTTAAATTAATTCATCAGAGAACCAGCTAATGACGTTAGCAATGACCTGGACTCCCAGTTCGATGAAGGCTTGGATTCCAGTTTCCATTGTGATTGTCATTCAGTATAATTAAGGTCAAATTTTTAGTCACATAAAGCAGATAAATGATGTTGGCTGCAAATAGCTAACTGCTACAGGGAAGCCAAGCAACTATTGGAATGCTGAAGCTCTGTGCTCCATACCCCTAAAGCTACCCTGGAAACGTGCATGTCTTCAGCTGTTCACCCTGTATCATAAGACCCTCCTGGAAAGAATGTGTCACCTCTCATTAGAGTCACCTCCTCAGTGATGCTTCCTTGGCAGCCTGTATCTCATGGTTACCTTTATCTGATCCCTGCAGTAATACACCCTTCCCTGGTGAAATACTATTAATTATGCTCACCCTGAGTTTTTTGTCTGCAGTGATTACTGAGAATACACACACATACGGGGAGGTGGGGGGGGACAGATTCTAAGGGATGTATCCTGTTTTCTCCTTTCTTTGAATGTAAGACGCCTTGGTTTACACATAGCTTATGAGAGACCCTGAGGAGCACTTTCTCAGCATTCTGCTAAAAAATAGAGAGGAAGCATATTTTCCTATTCTGACTATCTTAGAAGTATATAGTCGTAACAACATGATCACTGCTGACACAGAGAATCTGGCAGCAGATTCCCCACCCCCTACAAGCCTGCTTCATACATGAAGTATATGACGGTGTTCGATACGCACTCATTGACCCAGATGCCCGCCGAGCATGGGCAGCGTGCTTGATTCCATTCACAGAGAAGCTCTGTTCCACAGCGGTCCTTCCTCATTTCTTTGTCATCATCACTTTGGAGTTTCACAGGGCAAAGTTGTGGAGCTGATTAAAATTGTTTAGCACTGTTTTAATTGGATTGTTTTGGGAGTGTTTGTGCTTTATTTTTTTTTCTTACAGATCTCTAATGGAAGAAATTGTTGTGTACCATGGTTGGTTCCCTCACCAGCTGCATTTCACATCTGTCCAAAACAACAACAAATGCAAGGAAACCATATCAGCAATTGTATAGTTTTTCACCCATAATTCACTGAGTGTTGACCTTGCTAATTGGCTTCCACCATTTTATCCGCACAATTGGTAAGAAACTTCAAAGTTTTAAAGACTCTGCATATCAAAAATAAAGTTTAAGTATTTTTGCATTGTTGTAGTTGCATGTGTTTTTAGTAGTTACTAATCAGAACCAAACTCAGAACCCAGTGGGTCAAAACACATGAGCTGATTTCACTCGCGGTGTTCCTGGAGGACTTATGAAAGAGGAAAAGAAACTTATGCTGTGAAACCAACTTGTTTTTAGAAATAGTTCATTAAAGAGGACAAATTAGTCACATACCTGATCCTTTTTCATTATTACTAAAACATGTCTATAAAGGGCACATAAAACAACTAAAACTAAAAGAATGATTCGTCTTCCTGCAAATGCAAATCAGCTTCTATCGGGTTGGTAAAGACAGGAAATGATACCAGAGTGTCATGAAGGCTAAGTAGATGCATGATTTGGGGGGATGGTGATGGTGGTGGTGGTGGTGGCAGTGGTGGGTTTAGGTTCTTGGTTTTTTTTTTGTTTCGTTGTGGTTTTTTCTTGTCTGCATATCTGCTTAGTGCAGCATGTGAAATCTACGGTTATGATTTTTGCCAGAATACTCAGAATCATCACTTCCTAAAGCACTCACATCATTCTTTCCTGCTAGTTTTACTCCCAAAAGTTTTCTCCATCTTCCCAAATACCAAAGAGAAAAATGGGGCCTTAATACTGAGGGTCACTCGTTGATGCATGGATTTTGTTTGAAGGTCTATTAGGGAACCAAAGCTCCTTAATAAATAAATAAATATTTATTAAATTAGACAATGATGAGCATCGAAAGAAAAGGAGGGCATTACTTGAATGACTTTAAAGCTTGGGTCACAGAGCAAGAACAGCCTCAGGCTTCCAAATGCAAATTAATATAGATCTGTCAAACAGGCAAGAATCTATTTGCTCACAGGTTATGGCTGCAGTGAATTAATTTTAGGGAAATATGCTCGTGAAACATTTGTAAAGAAAAACAACCTTGAATGAGATTTTGAACAATTATAAAGTAACTTTGTAGGAGCTGCAATTAGACTCTTCGCATGGTATGTGATTAAATACTTCAAACCAAAATTCCACTTTGCTGAAAGTTCACATTCCTGAAACTATTCTATGAACTCTTTTCAGGAAGTTTCAGATTAATCTGATAACTTCTGCTAATTAGACTATAAAGGAAATTAGTAAATTAACTGTGGCTATTTTAACAATACCATTCTTCTAGGAGATTAGGGTGAAAAGGAGACTTGCTTAAAATTACTTACTTCAGGAACAGCTAAAAGAGTGAAACAGTCAAATTAAATGGGGAGTCTGAGAAAGAAAATAAACATTATTAGAGCAAAAACAAACTCATAACGCCTCTAGATGTGATTTACAGAAGAATGTTAACTTACAACACAATAAAAGCAGATGCTTCCTTCAATTGAATTCTTTGTAGTATGCTATATACTATTAAAATTAATGACACGAAATTTCATAATTTCATCTCTGAAAGTGTTTTTTATCATTCTACTGGATTGGATCTTCGGACGTTTTCAAAGTTTTTGTCCTTCTCACTGAGACAAGCTTTGATCTTGTCTAATCTTGTACACAAAGTATGAATTCTTCTTTCTGCTGGTGTTACCAGGATGTCCATTATGCCAACTGACTTCAAGAACTGTGAAGGGGTCTCTGGAAGCAAAGGGTTGATGGTTGGCACAAACCACCTAAAAGGGTGTCCTTTCCAGAGCTTTGGGTTTGCCTTGGGACATCCATCAACCTTACAGTGTAGCCAACTTATAGCTCCTTCTGCTTGTGTTCATGGCAGTTCTTTTTAACACCAATATGGAATTAAGCTGGTCTTCTGAGAAGAAACAACTGTCTTTATTGCAGGAATTGGCATACATGTGGGTACAGCACATACATAAGAGAAAATACAGTCCCAGAGGAGGAGTCTAAGGCCAGCTTTGTTCTCTAAACTGGAAACAAAAATCTATTAAGTCAGCTTGTCCTGGCATTTCACTGGTCAGAGTAAATGCTTCCACTTGGGACCTAGTTGTACATGGTTCTTCTCTTTCTCCCTCTCCCTCTCCCTCTCCCTCTTCCTCTCCCTCTCCCTCTTTCTGTTTCCAGACCAGCCTGCAGCCACATAGACCTTCTGACTGTTCCACAAAATGCTCTCCTCCATACCGTTCTCTCACATCCCTGTTCTAGGCAAGAGCTCCCTCCTTCAGATAATAGGGCTTGCTGTCCCCATCAGGTTTCTGTACAAATGTCTCTTCTTTGAGCCCGTTCACTGCCTTATTAAGCCACGATACATATCTCTTCATTCCCTCTCTCCTCCCTTCTTTACACATATATAAATCAAAGTAGGTACATTCTTGGTTTTTGTACAAATGAATCCCAAGCACTTAGAGTAGTGCCTTGTACAAGTAAATATTCAAATTATTCTTGATTGATCTACAAAGTGTAATTTTATTTGGAAAAATCACAGCTAGCATTCATGATCTCCTTGATGGAACTCCCTTGTGTATGGGATGATCATTATCTATCTGTTCAGCCCTTCTTCTGGTACCAGATAATTCTGAAAATGCTCAACTTCCTTCCTCATTAGTTCATCAAAAAATATGCAATGTGTACTGAGACATGCTGGGGATTATCCACATCTGTGTTATTAAAATTACTCAACACTGCTCTGGCTTCCTGTTATTTCCTATCTGTGGTGGCTTAGATAGGAATGGTCCCAACAGGCTCATATATTTGAATTCTTGGTCATTAGGGAGTAGAGTTACTTGACAGTGATTAGGAAATGTGGCCTTATTAGAGTAGGTGTGGCCTTTTTCAAGGAAGTGTGTCACTAGGTGTGGGTTTAAGGAAGTGTGTCACTGGGTTGATGGGGGAATGTCTTTTTGTATGCTGTGAAAATACGTTGCTCTGATTGGTTGATAAATAAAGCTGTTTGGCCAATGGTGAGGCAGAATAGGATTAGGTGGGACATTCTAACTAGAGAGGAGGAAGGAAAAAGGCAGGACAGAGGAGACTCTACCAGCTGCCGCCATGAGAAGCAAGATGTAAAGTTACGAGTAAGCCACAAGCCACATGGCAAAGTATAGATTTATAGAAATGGGTTAATTTAAGATGTAAGATCTAGCTAACAAGAAGCCTGAGCCAGTAGGCCATACAGTTCATAATTAATGTAAGCCTCTGTGTGTTTATTTGGGTCTGAGTGGCTGCAGGACCACAAGGATGCAGGAGCCGGGTGGGCACAGGAAAACTTTCAGCTACATTGGGTGTGGGCTTTGGGGTTTCAAAAACCTAAGCCAGGCCCAGTGGCTCTCTTTCCATATATCTCTCTCCATGCTGCTTGCAGATCTTGGTATAGAACTCCCAGCTACTTTTCCAGCACCTTGTCTGCCTGCCGTAATGACAATGGACTAAACTCCTGGAACTGTAAGCTGGCCCCAGTTAAATGTTTTCCTTTATAAGTGTTGCCATGATTATGATGTCTCTTCACAGCAATAAAACCCTGAGACACCATCATTGAGCTTAAATCATTCTCTCAAACTTTCTTTTTGTAGTGTTGGCAATTTTCTAAAGAGCCACTGTTGTCAACAATCAATGGGAGTCACTCTTCAGTGTCTGTGTTTGGGAGGTAAGAAATGCTTAGCTATTTATTTTAGGTGATTTCATGGAATTGGGAGCCCATTTTAGAAAATCACTGCAGTCTCCTCCCAGCATATTTTCAGAATTAAATTACTTACACTTCATTTGATTCTGAAATAGTGTATTATCACAAAGCAATTCTTTGAGGCTTGGACCTACATTTTGTCTGAAGAGAAAGGAGTATAAGGCCTTATTTGTTAAATCTGGAGCTCTTTGATTGGGGGTGTGTCAGATATTTTTCCAGAATTATAGCTTAATGTTAAACTTTGAAATATCATCTCTTCATTGCCAGATAGCCAATGCTTTCTCCCAGAAAATTGCTAGTTCTGGACTTGCTCATTGTATCTTTTCAATTTCACCATATTCCAAATACAAAATTTTAGCAATTGCAACTTGCCCAGAATGAAACAGAAGCCTCAAAGTCAAGCATTTTATAAATTGTAGATGTTTTATAATTTAAGAGAAAGTAAAGCCTGTCCTCCACACTCAGAGCACATAGATCAAAGTTTATTTCTGATTTTTTAAAGATTTATATCAATGTATGGTAAGTTCCTTTAAAAAAGACTATGAATTTATTATCTTACAAAAGGAACCTGATATAGTTCATTATTGTTCTAACATCTCACAATAAGGGGACAATTTTAAGGAAGCATTCTTCTTTTGACTACAGCCTCAAAATGGTGCTTTATTTTATCCACAATAAAACTAAACATGTTCACCAAAAAAAAAAAAAAAGGAAAAAAAAGTTACAGAAAGGATCTGAAGAGATAGTACAGTGGCTAAGAACACTAGCTGCTCCTTTAGAGTCTTGGATTCCAGGCCTAGCACCCACATGGTGGCTCACAACCTTCTGTAATTCCAGTTCCAGAAGGTCAGTCATCCTCTTCTGACCTCCACAAGTACCAGGCACATACTTGGTACACAAACATACACAAAAGCAATATACCCACACATATAAAAGAATAATTTTTAAAAGCTAATGTTGCAGAAAGTGACAGTTCAGCTCCTTCAAACTCCATAAGTAGTCACACAAAAACACGGGAGGAAGGCTTCATGACATTAAATTTCGCAATAGTTTCTTGGATATAAAACCCAAAGCAAGGCCTATGAAAGCAACGGTAGATAAATGGAACTGTGACAAATATGAGATATTTGTGCATAAAATGACAAAAAGTGAAAATATATTCTTGGATTAGGAAAATATATTAACATATTTCATCATGGGCTAACAGCTAGAATTTATGAAACTTATCTAGTGCTCACATGCATGTGAGCATGCACACACACATGCACATACAATCTAATATCCTGGTTCAAAGTAGACAAGAGAATAGATGGAGAAAATGTGGCATATATATACACAGTGGAATTATTTCCAGCCATAAGGAAGAATAAATTTAGATCATTTGCCAGAAAATGGATGCAACTGGAGACAATCATATTAAATGCATTAAGCTCTCTCGCAAAAAAAAAAAAAAAAGACATAAAAATATCAAATGTTTTCTCTAATTTCTACTAGATTGTACACAGGTACAAAAAAAAAATCATGCTCCAACTATATGTGAAATACACAGAAGTAAACTCTCCAGGAGACTAAAGAAAGATGATAAGAGAGGAAAGAAAGGGGAAGGATGGAAGAGATGTGCTCAACATACAATATGTACTTGTATAAAAAAAAATGAATGAACTTTCAGAACAAGCAGCAGACTGGAATACAGTTTTGCAAGGACACTTCATAAATAGCTCTCAAGTAGATGAAAAATACTCAGCCTCACTGGTTACTACGGAAATGCAAATCAAACCCATAATGAAAAAAATCACATCATACCATTAGGATGGCTACTTTCCAAAACACAGAACATGATCAGTGTTGGCAAGTTTCATAAGAATGTAGAAGTTTTGTGCACTGTGAGTGGGACTGGAAAATGGTGCAAACTGTTGAGTACAACAATAGGAAAGCTCTTTAAAAATTAAAAATAGAATTACCATGTGACCTAGATATCTAAATTTTGGTATACTAAAGAGAATTTTTTAAGATTTACCTATTCTATGTATATAAGTGCTTTTGCCTACATACATGTATGTGTAACATGTATACCTAGTACCCAGGGAGGCCAGAAAAAAGCATCAGATCCCTTGATATTAAAGTTACAGGTGGTTGTGAGAAGACATGTGGATATTGAGAGCAAAATCCAGATCCTCTGCAAGAGCAGTAAGAGCTCTTAAATGCTGAGCCATCTCTCTAGCCCCTGAGAATTTTTTATTAAGGACTTTTAATGAGATATTTGCAATATCATGTTGACAATGGCAATATTCACAGTCGTCAAGAAGTAAAGAAATCCATGTGTCTATCAATGGACAGATGAATAAACAAGATGCAGTAATCTGTGCAATGGAATATTATCCAGTCTGAAAAAGAAAGAAATCCTCCATAGGCTAAAACACAGCCTAACCATAAAATACCACTTTAGAAAGGAGGGAGGATAGGGGAATCCATGGTGGATATGTAAAACGAATAGAAAATCTCTTAAATTTAAAAAAAAAAGAATGATAAGCCTAGCTCTGTAGCCCAGGAGGATGGAAAAACCCAGATGCTAGAGACACTGCGGTGAAAAGCTCTGAAGAGGATGAACAGCTCAGGTCAATAAGTTATCCAGATGGACATCTGGAAACTCATTGAGACTATTCGGTTCTCTGTCCAGCAACTCCATTTTATACAGGCTAATAAAACATAGACAAGTTTAGATTACAGAATGGGCAGTCTTTATTGTCTAGGCTTTTATAATAAGACACATGAACTCATGGCTCTGAGCATACTTAAACACAATATTGCAGTCAGTTTTACTCTAAAAACGGTACTGATGAGGTATCTATAAACAACAACAAGAAAAAGCCATATTTACCAACATCATTTTATGTATTGCAGGCCTCTCTAAGCCACTCTACTTACACACTACATTTACTGTGCCACCAAGCGATACAGCTAGAGAGGGCATCAGAGTCCCAGAGAGAGTTTGCTGAAATATAAACCACTGGGCCCAAGGCTCCAACTCAATAAATCAGGCATAAAGCCTCAGAGTCTGCATTTCTAGCATGATCCCAGGTGATGCTGATACTGCTGGTGAGATGTCTGGGGAATCTTGTGTACAAATTGTTATTTACACATAACAAGGTAAGACAATGCCACATGAGAACATTTTTTATTATTTTTACTGGATTTTATTATAACATTTTACAGACACTCATTGTACTTCGTTCATACTCATCCCTGCCTCACCACACTCTTGAACTGATCCCCCCTTCAGGTTCCCCTTCCTCACCCCCAAAGAGTCTGTCTTCTGCTTCATGGTAAATGTATGTATACTCTCTACGTATGAAAGAAAGTGTTCTCCACATTCACATTACTCTTTTTGGGTTCCCCCTCTCCATTCCCTTTAGAATTCATTTTCCCACTTCATAGCCCCCTTGTACTTTTATAAAATATAGATGTAGAAGTGTCTAAATCTAGATTAGGCATGTGGTGGTTTGAATAGGACTGGCCTATAGACTCTTGTGTTTGAATGCTTGGCCCATAGGGAGTTGGCATTATTAGAAGGTGTGGCCTTGTTAGAGGAAGTGTGTCACTTGGGGGTGGGCTTTAAGGTCTCAAATGCCCAAGTCAGGCCCAATGTGGCATTCTCTCTTCCTGCTGCATTCAGATCCAGGGTTAGAACTCTCAGCTACCTCCCCAGCACCATGTCTCCCTGCATGCTGCCATGCTTCCTTCCACGATGATAATGGACTAAACCTCTGAACTGTAAGCCAGTCCCAATTAACTATTTCCTTATAACAGTTGCAGTGGTTATTTCACTTAAGATGATGGCTTCCAATTCCATACATTTTTCTGAAAGTAGAAGAATTTCTTTCTTCTTTACTGTTGAATGAAGCTCCATTGTGTAAACACATGACGTTTTCTTTATCATTCAGCTATTAATGGACATATAGGTTGGTACCATGTTTTAGCTATTGTGAATAGTGCTACAATCAACATGGAGGTATAATATCTATGTTACAAAAACTTAGAGTCCTTTGGGTAATATGTCCAAGAGTGGAGTGGATGGATGGATCCTCTAGCCATTCTATTTTTCAGTTTTTGAGGAACCTACATAAAGAGTTGCATCATAGTTGCACCAATTTACATTACTGTGGCAATAATTAATGGCTCCACTTTACCCACATCCTCACCCCCAGCATTTGGTTTTTTGGGCCATTTTGGTGTGATGGTCATTCTAACTAGGAAGAGATAAAACTTCAATGCAATTTTAGACTGTATTTTCCTGATGACTAAGAATATTCAGAATCTTTTTCAAATATGCATAATCCATTTGTATTCCCTCTTTTTAGAACAATCCACTCAATCCCTTTGCCATTTATTGATTGGATAATTTGTGTTTGGGTTTTTAATTTTTTAATTTACTTGCAGATTCCAGATTATAATCCCCTGCCAGATGTATAGCAGGCAATGATTTTCTTTCTTTCTGCAGGCTGCGTCTTCATCTGCTAATTGCTTCTTTGGCTCTGCAAAAGCTTTTGAATTTCATGCTGTCTCTTTTGTCAGTTCTTGGGACTATTCCCTGGACTATTGGAGTTCTTTTTTTAGAACATCATCTGTATTTTCAAGTTTTTCCTACGTTATACCCCTGCAGTTTTTCCAGTCTTACATTAAGGGCCTCAGTCTGTTTATGTACTGATGTTTGCACAGAGTGAGAGGTGTGGAATTAAGTTCATTCTTCTCTATGTGGAAACCATTTTCCCAGTACTTTGTTAAAGTTGGTGGCATTTCTCCAATGTATGTTTCTGACACCTCCATCAAAAATTAGATGGCTGTAGGTGTGTGAGTTTATTCCTCAGTTCTCTATTATATTACATTGGTCTGGATGTCTTGTTTTGTACCAGTATCATAGTGTTTTTGTTACTGTGACCTGTAATATAATTTAAGATTGGACATTGTGATACATCAGGCATGGTTCTCTTAGGACTGCTTGGACTACTGGGGGGGGTCTTTTGTGCCTCCATGTAAACATTAGGATTGCTTTTATATATCTAGGAAAATATAATTGGGGTTTTGATGAGGATTGTGTTGAATCTGTAGACTGATTTTGGTAGTTTAGATGTTTTCACAGTATTAATTCTGCCAACCCATGAGCATGGGAGGTCTTTCCACTGTCTAGTGACTTTTTCAACTTCTTTCTTCAGTGTTTTAATGTTTTCATTGAACTAGTTTTTTACATCATTGTTTAGTTTTATTCCTGAAAATTTTATAATAAAGACCTTTAACAGACTTCAATATCCCTTCATAATAAAATCCCTGATGAAAGTATGAATAGAAGAAACATACCCCAACATAATAAATGCTACATAAAAATCATAACCAATGTAATATGAAATTGGGGAAATTGAAAACACTTCTAAACTTAGGAATAAGACAAGGGTATCCACTCTTGTTCTTATTCCATACAGTGCTTAAATCTTAGCTATGACAATAAGACAAGAAAAATAAATAAACAGGACAAAAATAGGAAAGGAAGAAGTCACATCACACACATTTGCATATGACATGATCAAATACTTAAAATATCCTAATGATCCCACAGATACTCTTAAATCTAGTACTCTCAGCAAATTAACAGTTAAAAAAAAGTCAGTAGCTTTTTCCACATTCCATTAAGGACACATGAAAGAAAGTGTGGGATCTAATTTACAATAGGTTCAATATAAAGGGGGGGCTTAAATTAAATCTATATTTTTCTGACTTAAAGGGTATTGTTTGCTTCAGTTCATTACTTGTTAATAGATAAGATAGATGTTTTGTTTCCTGGGATTACAGCTCTGTAGATAGATCACTGATTGGTTCATCATAATAATTTCCAAAATGACTCCATTACTATACAAAGCTTTGTTCCATGGCATATGAATATAGTAGATTTTTATGTTGCTACTTATCTATGACAAAGTATACATAGAAATACAATAAAATAATGTCACTTCAAAAGTTTATAGATGAATAAATCATGAAATGCAGCTGAAGAATATTTGTTCATAAGTGCAAACTCAAACCACACTACTAACAATAGTAGTTACTGTATAATAACTATATTATTATAACACATAATAATTACATTATAGTAATAGTCTGCTTAATAGTGCCTTGAAATAGATTGAAACAGAAATTTGCATTTATTTCTTAGATCATATTGAAGTTCTCTCCAAACTCATATTGTTTGGCATAAAGTGATTTATGAAAAACAGAGGAGGCACCAAAAGACAGATGCTGTTTATAAACAATGAGTCACACTTATCAATGCAAATGATTAACAAGAGACCTGATATATGCTGAACAATTGTTCTGCACAAGTACAAAAAGGAAACAAAGCTTTTGTATGTAATATGTTGTTTGCATTTATCCTGACAAAAATTAAAAAGAAATGATCTGAGAATGTGTAAGTCACAAATCAACACCTTTCTGGACTAGAGTTCTCATTTGTAAGTCAGCACCTGGGCTGGCTCTGAAATGACCTCTCATAGATAGCTCTGTCTGACAATCTTTCAACTTCTCTTCAAGACCAAGTCTGGCTTTCTCCGTGCTGTAAAGGCTCCTGACTAGCTGTTTTTCCTCCACGGGGAATAATGTGAAATGAGGAACTGTAGCATGAATCTTAAAAGTCTTATTAATAAAATCAAACCTGAAGCCGGTTCTTGGGGTGAACATTGGAAGGTCAGAGAGACAGAATAAGCCACAGCTAACCTCACCTGGCCGGATCCTCAGCTGGTCTTGTTTCCTCAGACTGGAGGCCTCTGAGTCTTCATCCAGAATGGGTCTCAGATGAATTGCTGCTAGAAGCCTGAATGCTTAACCAGGACAAATGCTTCTCCAGGCCAAATGCCTACCCAGGCCAAATGCCTCGAGTTTCTTCACGCCTTATATACCTTTCTGCTCTCTACCACCACTCCCTGGGATTAAAGGCTGGTTTACTGGGATTAAAGGCGTGTGTCACCACACCTGGCCGTTTCCAGTGTGGCCTTGAACTCACAGAGATCCAGAGGGATTTCTGTCTCTGGAATGCTAGGATTAAAGGCATATGCTACCACTGCCTATCCTCATGTTTAATATTGTGGCTGTTCTGTCTCTGACCCCAGATAAGTTTATTAAGGTACACAATATTTTGGGGAACACAATACCACCACAAGGAACTTAAGAGATGGTGGAATCAGACTGCTGAACAAATGGGTCTCAGCTTCATTGATTAGTGGTTTTGAGTTGGAAGGAAGCACTGGACCCACAGGGGAAATCCTTCTACAACTCCAGCTAATTTGGTCGTACTCTACCTGACCAGTTCTAAGAAGGAGGCAGTACAAATGTCTTCAAGAAGTACCCAAAGATGGAGGCTGAGGACAGCTCAATAGGTAAAGTGCTGTCTGTGAAAGTATGATTGAGTTTGGGTCCTGCACTCACTCAAAAGTGGAGCGTACTAGCACTGTCTGTGACCTAAGAACTGAAGTGGGGGGAGAGATAA
The DNA here is from genome assembly GCA_902168405.1 of Peromyscus aztecus. Classification (NCBI taxonomy): domain Eukaryota; kingdom Metazoa; phylum Chordata; class Mammalia; order Rodentia; family Cricetidae; genus Peromyscus; species Peromyscus aztecus. Next base: position 17,395 of record CABHPQ010173053.1, read on the forward strand.
GCAGATCTCAAGGGTTCACGGGCCAGCCACTCTAACATAAATAGTGAGCCCAGACTCAGTAAGAATCACTGCATCAGAAAACAGGGTGGAAAACAATAGGAACAGACACTGAATGTTGATCTCTATTCTCCACATATATTCACAGAGGCAAGCATGAGCGTGTGTATGTGTGCGTGTGCTCATTGATGGATGTGGCTGTTTTGTGATTATCAGATGGAAACTCAAAATGTGCCAGACATAGTCCCCTGGAGTCATTCCACCTGTAAATGTTACATAAGGTGCCAAAAACTTCATTCATGTGACTGATTTCCTCACAAACCCAAACTTTCTAAGAAAGGAAGCAGAGTGAATGCCAAGTTCCTGCTTTCCTTCATAATCTGGAAGGCATTTTCTCCAATATAAAATGTAAATGAGACTTAAAAATATGTCATCCGACATCTATCTTTAAATTTTATTGGACAAGATAACCAATTTGACTCACATTTCTACGAAATAGAACAAATGAATTGGATATTTGGACACTCACTGACAATTTGACCAAAATTACCTAGTAAGCACAAACCCAACCAGTGATTCTAAGTGAGTACACAGTCCTCTAGTTAGCTGTAAGCTGCCTGCCACACTCTAACAATGATGACTGGCTTTAAGTTTTTTTCTACTTGATTTGAGAAAGTTCTTAGGAGTACACCAATTTTCAGTACCCACCATCTCGAACAAATGTGAACACAATGGCATCGACTGCATCCACCGATGACTAGTGTGGCAAAACTAGAGTTGAATTGGAGACTCAACAGGACCAGGGGCCTCAAGACTATGTTGTTCAAGAGTCCTTTGCTGGCATCCTGCCTGAGAAGCTGTTGTTTGGCTAGCTCAAGGTACAGAATCCAAAGCAGGGACAGAGAATCATTCTCATCACTATCACCAGATGTCTCAGGAGACAGATGTTCTCAGGACCAAATGGGGTCTGTTCGCATAACATCCTTGACCTTGACCAAGCTAAGCTGTCTTCCTGAGAGGAGAGGAAACATCTTAGCTGAGAGATGCATTCCTTGGACAGGTGGAGGTGCTCCTTTAAGGGCCAGGTGGGGTTCCAGTACTGAGAGGGGAGAGTGAATAAGGGGTCCCACCCCTAACAAAGAAGCTATCTGCAAATGATTCCTGCTAGCAATGGGAAAATTAGTTTTTTTCCAATGGAGGAAATGGGTATATCAGCCACACTCCAGGGCAGGCCCCAGGCCCAGGATAGTTGGCCAACACAAAACAAACTCCAGGGATTTTTGTGGACTTTTGTTTTGTTTTGCTTTCCTTGGCAGTTTTTGTCTAATTGGCCTTTTGCCTGTTTGTTTTGATTTTCATTTTTGTGTTATTGTAGAGCTTTCTTTGCGTCTTGTTTTTTTTTTGGGGGGGGGGGTTGTCTTGTTTTTCTGTTTGTTTCTAAAGACAGAAAAAGAACATAAAATTGGGTGAAATGGGTGGATAGGGATGTGGGAGGGCGTAGAAAAAGTTGGGAGGAGAAATCATAATCAAAATATATTGCATAAAAACATTTAATAAGTAAACTGAAAAAAGATTTTAAAATGTTCTATGGAAATAGAGTTCATAAAGCAGGACAGTGTGGGGAATTTTAGTGCAAGCATGTACAGGCTTCCGAATGCTTCCTATGTCTGATAAAATGCTGCAGACTTTCTTGCTATGGCACTTCTCACCGCTCCCATCAGCAGGCTCCATCTGACTTGTTTGACAATATTAAGGTACAAAACTGTGTATAGGATACAGAGTTATGTATTGGGTATATAGTAACATAATGATGAACATAATGATAAAATTAGACAATCCTTACTCCTATCATAGAGATAGGTGGGTAGTCATCAACAGGATGTCAAGCTCCAATCATAACAACTACTACCAGAAGTGAAAGGCATGGTTTTGTCAGATAACATGCTAAGGGGAGCTGATATCTCCAAGGAAAACAAGTTTGAGCTGAGATTTAGAAAAATAATAGTAATATTCAAATGCGGGTAAAAAAAATGACATAGCCTGAATTAAACAAAAAAAAAATAGCAGGCCCTATCTCCAATAAGAAAAGTGTCAAGGAATTTTTGGTCATCTCTTTAAACCACCATCACGGTAGCTTTAATAGTAAAGAACATAATAGCATTTACAAAGGCCCAGAACAAGAATGGCCTTAGCCAGAGGCATGAGAGGCATGTCTTCCATGCCAAATACAAAATGAAGCTGGAGTGGGACATCCAGGGCCTTCAAAAGTCAAGGTTCATGACTGGAAACCTCGTATTTTTACGTTGCCTGTACTAGCCAAAGCATCTGCAGATTCAATGGAATCTCTATTAAATTCCTAATAGTAGTCTTTACATAACTGGAAAAAGTCCTAAAATTCAGACAGAGTCACAGAAGGCCCACACCAACCAAAGATACCTTGAGTAATAAGAACAACGCTGGAAAGATCAAAGTGTCTGATTATAAAAGATGTTGTAAGTGTGAGATAATCTAGAAGGATACTATTTGAATTATACACATATAGACCAATGAAAATGATTAAATCCATGCATTTTTGCCAACAACATAAATAGTCAAAAGAGAAACTTTGATAAATTCTGTTGGGGAATTTATTCATGGAGAATAAAATAACTTGAAATGAATCTAGGCCTTACAGACTTAAACATAAGATCTGAAACTATGAAGTTACTAGAAAGAGAGAGAGGACAGATAAATCCTTACACCCCTCATGGTTTCAGTGTAAAATGTTTCCCATGAGCTGATGTGTCTCAACAGCAGGTTCCCAACTTGTCACATTGTTTAACAAGTACTAGAGCTTTTATGAGGTGGGACTTAACTGGAAGAAGTGTGACAATATGGGTCTGGTTTTAAGCCCTTCTCACTTTCTGTCTTTTCTTTTTATAGTCCATCTCACTTCCTGTCTTTTATTTTTATAATCCATCTCACTTCCTGTCTTTTCTTTTTATAGTTCATCTCACTTCCTGTCTTTTCTCCGCTTCCTGGTCCATCAAGATATAAGCAAGCAGCCTCATGCTTTCACTGCCTCAGTTACACTTTTGTAATGTATTCATGAAACATAAGGAAAAACGAATTCTTCCCCACTTAAGTTGCTTTTGTCAGAAAACTGGTCAAAACAATGAGAAAAGTAACTAATACAGAGATTTAGTACCAAGATGCGGGGTTGTTACTGTGCCTAGGGGACGCATAGCTATATGGCTCAGGGGCCTTTAGAAATTGCAACTGGAAGAATATGGAAACATTTGGAGCTGCAGGCTCTCTGAGAGCAAATGCCCATGTAGCAGAAGGCCTGGAAGGATAAAGCAGAGACTAATAGACCGTTGTGATGGGAGTGGAGATCAGAACGCCAATAGAAAACACCGCAGTGAAGTCTGCTGCATGAGGTTTCAAATGGGAAAATATCCTATTAGGAACTGGACTGTGGCCATTTATGTTATATTCTGGCCAAAATAAAAATAAAACAGCTGTAATTATCCTGCGTCCTGAAAAATTAAGCATAGATGAATTTAAAAGCAACACACTAATTTGTCTCATGGTGATAATTCCAAGACAGTATAACTTAGAAGCTGTGACATCTATTTGTTCCTTGCATTTTCTCAGATGTAGAGAGAGGAACATAGATGAAGCAGAAAGATAGCAAATGTGCAATTTCACCAAGAAATGAGTTGAAGTTGAAGGCTGGATGCAAAGAGGACTTTGATTGTTAAAAGGATTGGCACCCTTAAGGAGAAATGTGGGACTTTGTACTGAGGCAGTAGGAAAAACACCTCAAGATGGTGGTGGGGTCAGGCTACACCTCAACCTGGCAGCAGAGCCATAGTTGTTCACCTATGGCTACTTTTTTAGACCTACAAGATTCAAGCATGAGGGCTCATAGAGACATCCTGCAGTGTTCCAGAAAGCCACTGACACCAAACAATGGGTAGTAAGATCAAATACCCCACCCTGTTTGTAGCTGTGAAAGTTGCTTAAGTTGGCAGTGGTGACACCATGAAACTAGAAATGCTGGAAACGTGGGGCATCGGTCAGGAACTGCCTTAGGCACCAGGTCGAGTTGGTCTAAAAAGAAAAGCCATGAGTACCAAAGCAACAGAGGGAAATCTCTGGGAATCTCCACGTGTGCTGGGACTCACATGAGGCCACCAAAAGCCTCGAGTGCTAGACATATAATTACATGGTCTGGGATTCGCCCTGCTGGACTTTTGACTCACAGTCCAGTCTTTACTCACTATGTCCCCATTCCTCACTTTTGGAATAAAAATGTTTATTATATATCATTCTTTATTGGAAATATGTAACTTGGTTTCATTTTACAGGGAATCAAAACTAATATAGCTGTGTCCCACAGCAACTTTGAACTTTTAAACAGTATCGGTACTGATAAAGTCTATTAGGACTTTTGCGATTAGACTGGGTGTGTTTTGCTTTGTATCTTGAGCTGAAAAATGAACCTATGATGTCTGGGACAGAATGTCACAGTTTGAATGTGAAATGTCTCCTGCAAGATCATGTGTTTGAACATCTAGTCTCCCACTGTTAGCACTGACTTTGGAGTTTGGAGAAACTTTAGGAATTGAGACTCACCTGTAGGAAACAGATCCTTGGAGGGGAATCGGTTTTAATGTTTTAAAGTCCAGCCCTGTTTCATCTCCTGTCTCTGTTTCCTGATCCATTGAGAAGCAAGAAAACAGCCTCATAGACCCACCACTGTAGCCACTAGTTATCCATTCTTGCTGCCATGTCTTCCCTACCATGATGGACTCTACCCTCAAACCATGAGCCAAATAAACCCTTCATCCCATAGGTTGTTTTTGTAAGGTATTTGGTCATAACAAAACCCTAATACAACATCGATCTTTGCAATAACTTTTTCTTTTTCTTTTTTTTTTTTGTTGTTGTTGTTTTTTGTTTTGGGGGTTTTATTTTGTTTTGTTTTGTTTTGTTTTGAGACAGGGTTTCTCTGTGTAGCTTTGCGCCTTTCCTGGAACTCACTCTGTAGACCAGGCTGGCCTCGAACTCACAGAGATCTGCCTGGCTCTGCCTCCCAAGTGCTGAGATTAAAGGCCTATGCCACCACTGCCCAGCAACTTTTTCTATAGGATATCAAAAGCAAAGAAACAAAAGCAAAATAGTTCAATGAGATGGAGTAAAATTAAAATGTTATGCACACAAGGTAATCATCAATAGAGTAAAAGGGCAATTTATAAAATCAGAGAAAATATTTTCAAAACATAACTGATGAGAACTAATTACTATTCAGAATATATAAAGGAATATATACAGCCCGATATAAAAAAAAAACCACTTAATTTTAAATGTGTCAAGGATCTAAATAGACATTTCTCAAAAGGAGCTTTGAAACAGAATATGGGTATATGAAAACAGCCTTCACAGTCCTAACTACCAACTTCTTTAGCAATTAATCATCTTGGATATCTGGTATAGTGACTAAAAAGCTGACTAACACACGCGGTTTAAAAAGTTTATTTTCACACTGACAGTAATTAAGTAAGTATCAGTGGAGTGTTCAGCCACAAATGGGACATCTATATCATCCCCACCCAACCCCTGCTGCCAGTGTTCAGGAACCATCACCAAAAAGGGAGCAGATTGTAAGAGCCAGAGATCAGAAAGGACTGGAGCAAAACAGTGTCTTCTGGACGCAAAAGGACCTCTGCCCTGATGAGCACACAGCAATTGTAGTTGCCTGCTCAAGACCTACACAAGATCAAGCCAATTAACATGCCGGTGTGAAACTGGGTGGAGCTCACGAGTCCCACCGCCTAGTTGAGGAGTTATTGACAGTTGATGGCTTCCAAGGAGGGACCATCAGTTTTATTTAAGGCTGTGGCTGCTGGTAGGTCAATCATGATGCCGTGGATGGTTCCACAACCACAAGTATAGATGCAACACAAATTAGACGCCAGCTGGGCCAGGTTGGGGGGGGGGGTCCGAATTTGCATCTCTGTTGCTGTGATAAACAACACGATCAAAAATCATCTTGAGAAGAAAAACATTACATCACCTCATAGCCCGCGTTCCATTGACAAGGAGAGCGAATACAAGAACTCAAAGCAGGGACCTCAAGACAGGGAATGAATCATGCTTACTTGCTTGCTTCCTGTGGCTTGCTAAGATTGCTTTCTAATAAGACCCAGAACCACTTGCTGACAGTGAGCTGAGGCCTCCCTCACCAAACCTTAGCCAAGAAAATTCCCCACAAACATGCCCAGAGGGCAAAGCAATGGGGACAATGTTTCAGCTGAGGTTGCTTCTTCCCAGCTCTTTAGTTTATGTCAAGTTGACAAAGACTAAACCAGTGAGGGGTGGTGTTGAAGAAGTAGGGTGAATATGATCAAAATACATTGTATGAAATTCTCAAATAAATAATAAAATAGTTCCTTTAAAAAATACACTAACATATAACAAATATCGTCTGACCATAATCTTTAATTTTTTTAATCAATAAGGTTATTAGATCTAGAGAACTGTTTCCCAGTAACACTCTTGGAGTACCTACCCATCACCTCAGAAATGCTTCCAGAGACTGAAATGCCACAGTCCAAGTCCTAAGTGACAGAGAAGAAAAACAGTATCCATATAAGTAATATGAGAAATCAGACTCTGTTGTACCTGCTCACCTAGAGGATCTTATTCACTGCCTAAATGTCAGAGAAACACACACACACACACACACACACACACACACACACACACACATACACACACAGAGGGAGAGGGGAGAGAGAGAGAGAGAGAGAGAGAGAGAGAGAGAGAGAAATGAGGTTGCTTGTCATATCCAAAATATCACAATGAGGAACATTATTCAGTGTATTTGACTACTCTACTTAAAAATTAAGAGACATGTGTATTTTGCTGTTTCTCAAATCCAAAAAAAATAGATTCTAAGCCACATTTTGTCAGTCTAAAACACTGGACATAATTGACACTGGAGTGCCTGAAAAATGAACTATTATTCTCTGAGAGTTGTGAAAAGAACAAAGATCATGTTTTTGCAGTAACAAAGCACAGGAATTAAGTAGACATTTACAAAACCTTTCAACCCAGTTCTGAACTCCATATCTTTTGAACCAATGGAGTCCAAAAACTTCCAAAAACTTCCAAAAAAAAAAAAAAAACCATAAAAGAAGAACCAGAGCTTCAAGAACCAGCAATATGTATATATTTTTAATGACATGTCAAGCGCTCAAGTAAAGATGAGTTAGATTAAAGAAAGGGTTTTAAAAATGTATAACTGTGAGCTCTGGGAGAGATGCTGTATGCAAAGGCCAATATGCAGCCAGTAAGAACCAGTATGATTACTAATGGGGGCCTAATTGCCCTAGATAAGAGAATAATTTAAGTAAGATAACTGCTTCAGAAGAAGACTGGAGTTGGCTTCCCTACCTCAGAAAGGAGACTGAATTGTAATAGCCAAGAATACTGCCTGAGCATACCTCTAGTCTCAAGATAAAAGCAGGCAAGAGAATTTTCTCCACCAGGACCCAAGCCCTTGCCTACAGGATCAGTGGTATATCACAGAAAGCAAGGAGCTTGCCTCAAAAGTGCTAGGAAGGAACCATATGAATAAAGAGAGGTGAGAGGAAACTAAAGTTGAAGTTACATACTAAAATCCCAATACATTAAAATAGACAATCAATAAATTGGAACAATGAACTTGCTCCAAGCAATTGAAATGACAGGTAAAGTGATTCAATGTTGACATTGGCTAGGAATGGACAGGGATGTTTGCCTTGGTTATCCTATGACGTGAACATATAGGTCACCCATCCTGGGGTGAAAATGTTCATTACGTACTGTTTGTAGAAGAAAAGAATGGGAAGAAAACCAAGAGTCCAATAATTTGGGGTAAAGAAGTGAAATGTGGTGTTATTATCTGAATATGAAATGTCCCCTGGAGGCTCAGGGGCTGAGCAGTTGGCTCCTAGTTGATTGTGCTGTTCTGGGAGCTCTGGAAACTTTAGGAGGCCAACCCTATTCAGAAGAAATACATCACTAAGGACACTTCCATGAGGTAAAAGGCCTTCTTCCTCCACCACAGGTCCTGTTTCCATGATGCTCTGCACACACACTTTGAGCCAAGCAGTCATGAACCTAACCCTCTAACACCATGAGGCAAAATAAATGTTTCCTTCTTTAATATGTTCTTTTAGGTACTTTTGGTTAGAGTTACATAAAGTAACTGAGACATGTTGTATACAAATACAGTAGAAAACCACATGGATGCATAATATGGTTTATAGGTAATATGTAATTCATGTACATTAAAGCACACACAAATCAACATTAAAATTTCAAAAGCATACACAGATATCTAAGTGTATACAATGTGCTGGAGGCTTTTGTGCAAGAACAAATGCTTTCGAAAACCAATTGAAAGATGAAGCCAACCATTAAAAGACAATAAAACTGAAAACGAGGTTTGAACAATTGGTAATAACATTGCACCATAATGAGAGACCTATAGTCAGCTGGTCTCCCTCACCTGAGGCACTTAAGATGTAAACAAGGATGGAGATTCATCGATCAGAGTTTGCCATTCAAGAGTCCTTCCCTTCTGTAAAATTTCAACTGAGAATAAATGAGACGCACACTTTTGACAACATTTTAATGTGGAAAACAAATTCTTATTCAACAACTGAACATAAAATATAATGAAGGGAAAACTGGTTCTCTTCAATGTGCAGGATAAGTTGTTTCTGTATCATGTATTAGCAACAAAGAAACACCACTCAACAAGGGTGTTAGCTCCAAATGTCCGGAAATCCCAATTTGAATACTCAAGTTCTACATTCAAAAAAAAATGAGTAATTACCTTCCTGAAAAATCTTATCTATCACCTTTAAAAATCTGCTTGATCCCTTTTCTTTTGTAAAGGCGATGAAACTTAACATTTCTTCTCCACTAGGCTTCTACCTAGAAAAACTGACACTTACTCTGTGGTTTTTCTAGAAAATATTTGTTCACTTAAAAAGTAAAAGCAGTATCCCTGTAGCTGAGGACTTTTCATCTTGAAATATCTTTCATGATTATTTTGCTCACAATGATATGCTTTGCAGAATCAAACCTATTGCATATTCCTCCAGGAAGCTACAATGTGAATATCTAAGACCCCCAAGAGAGGAAACCAGACATAGTATTAAAATGAGAAGTCTTTCAGAATTCTGCTTAGAAATAATCTCACATATCATGGAAATACCTCTGTGAGTTTGTGTCTGCGCTGCTGCCCAGAAAAAGGAAATTTCCAGACTGACTGTGAAGTTCATCCCTTAAAACTGGAAATATATTTTGGCAGAAAATAATCTAGTAACAATAGCTTTCAACAATATACTCTCTACTGAATTAGCTTGTGTAATTGAATTGCTGCCACAATTTAGTCTTAACTAATAACGTCTAACATTAATAACAAAGACAACAGATAGAAAATTTTCAGATGATAACAAGTTACTCAGTAAAATCCTGCTTGATCAGATGCTTGAACAAACTGCTCTGATAGTAAATCCAAAACCACTGCATCAGTCAGGTCTACGATTCTCAGGTCCACCATTATTACCAGCTCTTCATGGCAAAGGTTCTCCAGCCAATTAATCACTCTCAGTCAAATTCCCAAGCACAGTCTTAGGACCTCACTTTCAATTTAACATGTTATTCCTTACCTAAAATAACTTCATGCCTCTCCATTCCTCTGAGCTGTCTTCTGTTGAGGTTTATCCTTTCAAAAGAATTTGATGAAGGAAAAGTACATAGTCCATGTCATGAGGTTTGGCCTTCATAATCTTACTCTACATAAAGTATATATACATCCTTACTGGAAAATCAGTCACAGCAACTTGTTGGTGTAGATCTACCTCTCCACAACTGAGGATGTAAGAAAAATCAATGGCTCCCTGAAAACTGACAGACCAACACTGCCTCTCAGTTCTCTGAACTGGTATGTGTGGCTCCATGCTCAGCCCACCTTTATCAACAGCCCATGTGGCTCCATGCTCTACCCCGCCTTTATCAACAGTCAGGTATTCCAAACCACACTATGCCTTGGGTATGTTTTATGCTTTGCAAAGTGTGTTCATAACAATTATTCTATAGGTTCTTGACAATTAACTCTGAAAGTAGATAAAGCATTTTTTATTCTCATTGGTTAGATTAGGAAAGAGATAAGGAGACAAAGTATCCATTCACTCAACAAATCCACAGAGGAAAAAAGTAGAGGTATAATGTGTATAAATCTTGATCCATACTTTCTGTATATTTATGGAAAGGAAAGAGGAAATGGGTATGCATACAAACAAGAAAAGTTACCATCAGGAGTGTATCTATGAGTAACTATACACGCTTCCTCCTTAAAGACAACCCAGGAAAGGAAGAATTGAAATTTGGAAAGGTTAGCAGTTAGCTGTAAATCTTTGAGCTGCAGACCATATTTGAACCTTCACTGCATGATTCCAAAGCCTGCCTTTCAGAATAACAATTAGGACATTAATGAATGCTGTGTTCTGAACAAAGAACAGAACACAATGGGTCTCAAAGGTACAATGGTTGTTTATACTTAGGGTCTAGAGGCAGAATGAACAAGAAAAGGTGGGGAGTGGTGGTTGGGGAGTGGAGAGCTTTTATCAGTGTAATAGGCGAAATTCTTTTTTAATAAAATGGCCCCAGCCTAAAATTCTGTATCCTAATCTCTAGAGCCTATAAAGATAACGAGATACTTCCACAATGATAGGACATATCCTACAGCTCAGCTGTCCCTGATGAAGACTACCTGAGCAGGCAAGGTATGATATTGTGGTTCTGAGAAGCAGAGGCTTGAGGGATTAGGGGTACAGGTGTCATCTCTGGAGTGAGGGAACCTTGTGAGAAGGAGTGTGAGCTGCCTCTGGAAGCTGAAGGGAGCTCCTTACCCCAGCACTCAGGATTTCAATCATAAACCACGAGGAACTGAATGTTCCAACAACCCAAGTAAGCCTGCGGCAGGTTCTCTCCAAAGCCCCCTGTGAATAGAGCCCGGATACCTTGACTTCGGCCTTTGCTACCCTAAGTGCAGAGCTCAGCCGGCCCATTCAGGCACTTAGGACTGTGTTCACTTTGTATCCATTAAGTTCATGGTCATTTGTCATTCGGCAGTAGAAAACTAACATATCAGAGAAGCAGCTCCTCCTTTCATGGTTATAAAAATCTCTGTGTGTTCCCCAGGACTGGTAGAAATAAGAAAATAGTTTTTCATAAGAGTAGTATGTAGAGCAGGTGCATCAGGTGCTCAGCACCTCTTTGGCCCTCCCTACTCAGTGGCTTCCAACAGAGTCTCTGCCAAAGACTCTCAGAAATCCAGGAAATTAACTCTGCCTGTGAAGGGAGAGTCTTAAAAACCTGGGAATCAACAATGCCAGGAAAGAGGCCTCAGCCAACGTCTTCCGTGGTTGTGTATAAATCCCTCTGCCCCTTTGCTTTTGATAAACGAATCTGAAGATGTCGTCTGAACATCTGTAAGTTCCAGATGTCCACAGGTATATCTGGTCTGATCATGCAACCTTTATTAGACGCCTTCTCTCCTCTGTTGTACTTCCCTACTCCCTTACAGCGCCTTGCAAATAAACCAACCACATTTAAAACCTTGCTGTATGCCTGATTCTAGATCAGTTCAGACTAAAGCCAAATAAAGGCAGAGAATCCTGAATGGCAGCAGGGCCTGAGGAGAGGTATGATAGGAAGGCAGAAGAAAAGAATGCAGAAAAAGGTGGAACACTCTTGGGGTCTTGGGGACCATTTCCAAAGTCAATCAATGTGGCAGAGAATACCTAATATTCTATTCCTTATTAGTCAAGCTCTGGGTTGTGTGCCCAGCTGAAAAAGTTCAGTTTCTAATCTCCTTTGAAGACAGAGTAGCCCAAGAAATAAAGCAAAAACCTCTATGTGGAATTTCTTTATGGCTAGGACTCAAACAGGTAGGAAACTGAGGCAATAGGATTGTACATTCAAGGGCAGCCTGGGATGTGAAGCAACACTCTTTAAAAGACAAAGAGCAAACAAAAAAGCACTCCATCCCCCCACACACACTCACACCTCACCCCATTTCCCCCTCACACACACACACACACCCCACCCTCCTTTTCTGGTCACTGGAAAGCAAGTGTGGTAACAAAGGTCAACATTCAGCTGAGCATAAAGGAGTGACTAGAGAAGCCACAGGTTCTTTGGCCAGAACATCTGTGAGCCACGAGGGCAACACCAGTAACTGCCTACTTCATATTTCTTCTCACGCTGGGGAGGTGGGGGAACCTCTCAACCTGTTGCAATCAGGTCTGTCTCCAGTCCTAGCTGCTGAACACACATCCCAACAGATAAAGTAACAGACCTGGAAGTGGACCCTCAAGTGACCATTGGATGCCTACTTCCCTGATGTATGAACAGAGAGGTTATATCCTCACTTGCTACGAAACTAGAGAAAAGTCACCATGATGAACACAGAACACAGTTTAGGAATGGGGCAAACCTACCAATAAGTCTCAGGACACAGTGCACAGACATCCATACCTGCCTGACTCTAGTTCTGGAACTTCCACCTCAGCATTATTTCACATTTACTTAGATGGACCCGCTTGTGGTTTCAAAGTCACTTCAAGGATGTTAATGAGACCCTAAGGACTTAGCGTTGGGTTGCCCCTTCATTGCTTGGTAACACCAGCAATGCAAACACCATTTCAACGTCGCTGAAAAACCTCTTTCTTACCAAGACTTAAAATCCTTAATGACACTAAAAGAACTCTACAATGATAATAACAACATAAATAATTTTATTACTGTTCCTAAAAATGTAAATATAAGTCATGGTTTCAAATGAATACAGAGACTTTCTACCATAAGGCCATGCTAGCATCCCCACCAGAAGAGTTTCAGAAACACATAAATCTTGAAACACATCTTACGTGATGATGATCGATAGAGAGATGGATGGTGGAGTTTGTTCTATCATTGTGGATTATCACTACAAAACAAAATGCCATTTCACTAACTCATGCTCAGAGAGGCATTTTGCTGTATTAGTGTCACCAAATTAAACAAATGGCTCCAGATCTTGTCTTTTGGCTTACTGTTTTCCCTGGTGTATCTGTGTCTGTGACTTTAGAGAGATCTGACATGAAAGGGAAGGAGGAAAAATGAGCAGAGAGGCCTTGTACCACCCAGAGCAGATATCTGAAGCTCTTTCATATTAAAAGATATTCATCAAATATATTGCCGGTAGGTTTAGAAGCATCTATGTAAATATGCGATCTATTGATCTAAAGGCATTTCTCATGTGTATGAGATCATTTGTATAAGTGACGCTTGGACTGGCATAGACATATTTCTAGTCTGCCTCACATATTTATTCAGTTTGGAAATCCCAGCAAGCCTTCATTCTTTTCAACTCTGCAACATTAATATTGATATGCCAAGATGTGGCAATATTTCTGTTTTCGTGCTTTGGCCCTGAGAAATTGTTTCAGAGTTATATAAACTTTCTCTATCACATTGTAACTTTAGGTGACATCAGTAAGGAATGCCAGGGATAAACAGACTTTAGAACTTCTAGGGGCTGTCCCTGCCCCACACACTCCAGAAAAGTCTCTGTTACACAGGGGAGTTCTCTAAGGCACAAGGAACTGATAAAGTGAAGAGGTAGAGGGACGCCAAGGAGATTTAAGAAGAAATTTGGGGAATAAAATCAAGTCTAAATTGAACTATATTGAATTTCTCTCAAGAATTCATTTCCTTGAATCTAAACTAACAACATATTTAAGAAGTTATGAACAATACTCTACTTCTTCAGGGTGGGGAATATAAACTACTATATTTAATTATAACCTGTATTTTTTTGGAGGGAGACCACATGATGGGGGGGGGGCTTAACCAAGAAGTAATGTGTTATTCGCCAGGTTTTCTCTTCTTGTGTTAGATACAGATACTGATGTGTCCAGTCTGCTTTCTCAGCTGCCTGTTGCCTTTGGCAGCTATCAGAATTTGACATCCTTACCCCATTGTAGAGTGCTCATGACCTGAGCACATCTTCTTCCTCTTCCAAGCACATATGATTCTTCTCTCCAAATTTGCCCTCCAGCTCCACCACATAACAGACACCTGTTCTGAATTCTACAGTTGGAAGAGACCCAGAGGCTAGCAACTTGCCTGCCTCTTGCCTCCATCTACTCTTGTGTGGATGCTGATGGAAAAGGCCTTACAAAGTGCCCCTGTGACCAGCAACATCAGAATTCACCAGGAACTTGTTAGAAATACAGATTCTCATAGTGTACCACCAGTGCCTACTGGATCAAAAGTGAGTGTGTGCACTCCCACAAGCTGGGCAGAGACAGCCCTTCCTATAATCCTGATGCAGGCCCATGTTAGAAAATTGCTCCTCTGAAGCATTTCATTATTTTCCAGGGTATGTTATCAGATGAGAAATTCTCTCTGTAAAATAAAATGAATGTACTAGTATACATTAGCAATAGCTGTGAACAGTGAGGGATTTGTCCAGGCCAGGTACTATATGAAGCTTTGTACATATGTTAGGCTCAATCAGTCCCCACAGGAATCACATGAGCAGGCATTCCAAATATTATTCTCACATTCACACAATGAAGTGAAGAGGTTGAATTGTTCAACAGACGTGGACATAGGTTGTCTCCTCCAGAGATGGAGTTCTCACATCCTTGTTTCACAGCCTCTGAATAGTTTGTGCCCTTCCAATTTGTATCAGAATTTACAGAAAGGGGACTGAATACTCACTCCCACAAGAACTTTAACATACCCAAACTCCTTCTCAAATGAATTATAACAAGGTAAACCTCATGAATCTGGACTTTGTTGATTCAAAATTAAGATTTTTGTTATGACATAACCAGTAATTCATGAATGTAAAAGAGTATTGTCACTTATGAATTTTCATACTTCTCACAAACAATGGAATCCAATCTAAAAATCAGCCACATTCTGCAACCCCAGAACCTACCAATACAAATCATCTTCCATATACCTTTGGTCCCAAAAGAATAAGATTAACCATGAGCTGTCTGCTATTCACACTGAACTCAACAAACTTAGTATAAGAAGTCATAGGCAAGACATTGATCTATGAGGAAGACTTCAGATGAACAATCTGAAGAATGAATGGCTTTCACATGACCTAGGCTAGAGACCCACTAGAGGTGGGCTGGAAATAGGGCACCAGATGGACAGAAAAGCTAACACTCATTTCCATTAACAATCCAAAGGTCACTGGGGGCAAAGTCTGATTGACACCAGCATCAGTATGAGATGAGACATGTTCCCCATTTCTGGGTAAAGTACATGGTTCTAGAAACACTATTCAATAGTGTAGCACATGTTAGGCATGGCAATTCTGAGCAGGGTGGCACTGCTTGGTACATCAACCATGCTCTGTGGATGTCAGTGACGAGGATCCATTATGGACTCATTCAGGTAGACCACCTGAACAGGAATGGCAGGGGTTACCAAGAATGGAAAAATGAAACAATAGATACCACACCTGAGCCCCCCCCCCCCGACTAAATCTGTTTCTAAAAACTAAACCGCTCTAGCAACTGTCACAGAATTGATGTGGGGAAGGAGGGAGTCAACAGATTCAAAAAGCCTCACATTAGCAAGAAAAGATTATGACTCAGGAAATTTCAAGTTACAAATTTATATATCTGTAAAGGTTATATCATATCCTTCTTGGGATAATTCTGTTTAAGGTCATTTTACACAGTTACCATACAATAGTTTTGACTTTTAACTTTCTGATTAGTGGTTGTTGGATTTGTTGGATTTTTATGACATGTAAAATTGACATGACCCTTTGATTTACCTGTTTGTCAACCGGCTTTTGTCTTACTTAGGGTTTCCATTGCTGTGAAAAGACAGCTGACCACAGCAACCCTTATAAGGAAAATGTTTAACTGGGTAGCTCACTTATAGTTTCAGAGGTTCAGTCCATCATCATTATGACAGGGAACGTAGTGGCATGCAGGCAGACATAGTTGAGAGTCCTACATCTTGCAGGGAACAGGAAGTCGACTGAGAAACTGGGTGGTATTCTGAGCATAGGAAACCTCAAAGCCCACACCCACAGTGACACACTTCCTCCAGCAAGGCCATACCCACTCCAACAAAGCCACACCTCTTAATAGTGCCACTCCCTATGAGATTATGGGGGCCAGTTACATTCAAACTACCACGCTACATTAATAAGAAAATAGCTACTTTCTAGAATAGATTTTGTGGGTAGAGTGGGGGTGGATGGTTGGGAACAGGAGGGATCAGGTTAGGGGAGGGAGAAAATACTGGGAGAAATGACTGGAATTGGGGGGGTTGGTATTTCTGGGGCAAGGTGGAAACCTAGTGCAATGGAAACTCCATGGAACCTATGGGAGTAACCCTAACAAAGACTCCTGGTAATGGGGAACATAGAGCCTGAATCGGCCATCTTCTGTAACCAGGCAAGGCCTCAAGTGGAGGGATTGGGACAGCAACTCAGCCACAAAACCTTCAACCTACAGTTTGTCATGCAGAGTGTTCTGGGACCAGAGCCTAGCAGAATCCTCGTCAAAGAGACTAGAGAGACTTCATGCAGCAACTGATGGGAGCCGATGTAGAGTCCCACAGTTGCTGTGGGATGTCCTGTATGCTGTGAATATATGTTGCTATGATTGATTGATAAATAAAATGCTGATTGGCCAGTAGCTAGACAGGAAATATAGGCAGGACAAAGAGAGAGGAGAATTCTGGGAAGTGGAAGGCTGAGGCAGAGAGACACTGCCAGCCGCTGCCATGACAAGCAACATGTAAGATACTGGTAAGCCATGACCCACATGGCAAGGTGTAGATTTATAGAAATGGGTTGATTTAAGATATAAGAACTAAATAGCAAGAAGCCTGAGCCATGGCCATACAGTGTATAAGTAATATAAGTCTCTGTGTGATTAATTGGGCCTGAGCAGCTACAGGAGCCGGGTGGACACAGGAATACTCCAGTTACACACAGTCAAACATTAGGCAGAGTTTAGGGAGTCTTGCAGAGGAAGGGGAGGAAGGCAGGAACCAGAGGGGTCAGAAATACCACAAGAAACTTCATTTGTTCACTGACTTGGCTGAAATTATTTCTTTTTTTTTTCTGCCCATATCTTTTTGAGGTATGTAGGCATTTCTTTGTGTCTCTTCAGAAAAATAAATGAATAAAAACAAAACAAAACAAAAAAAGAAATACCACAAGAACACAGCCTATAGAATCAACTAACCGACCAATACTCATGGGGGCTCACAGAGATCAGGGAGCCTGCAGGGGTCTGACGTAGGTCCTCTGCATATATGTTACGGCCAAGTAGTTTGGTGTTCTTGCAGGATTCCTAACAGTGGGAGTGAGGGCTGTCTCTGACTCTTTTGCCTGCTTGTGGGACCCTTTTCCTCCTACTGGGTTGCCTCGTCCAGCCTTGATGTGATGGTATGTGCCTAATCAATAAGATAGCTTGTTATTCAGTGTGTGGTTGATGTCCCTGAGAGGCCTGACGGGATGTGGAGGGTAAATGGAATGGGGGGGGGGGGTACTGCAGTGGTGATGTAATATATGACAGAAGAATAAAAAGTAAAAATAAATAAATTTTAAAAAACTCTTTTCAAAATGCATAAGAGGGGGATTGGGGAGACGGCTCAGTCAGTAAAGTGCTTGCTGCAAAACCATGAAGACCTGAGTTTGGATCCCCAGGTCCATATTAAAAGCCTGATGTGATGGTTCCTGTAATCCCAGTGCTGGAGAGAAAAGACAGGAGGGTGGCGCTCACTGGCCACCAATCTAGATGAGTCAAAACATAAACTGGAGCGTGATTGAGGAAGACCCTTGATGTCAACCTCTGGGCTCCAAAAACAATGTACAAGCCGGGCGGTGGTGGCACACGCCTTTAATCCCAGCACTTGGGACACAGAGGCAGGCAGATCTCTGTGAGTTCAAGGCCAGCCTGGGCTACAGAGTGAGTTCCAGGAAAGGCACAATGCTACACAGAGAAGCCCTGTCTTGAAAAACCAAAAAAAAAAAAAAAAAAAAAAAAAAAAAAAGTACATGTACAGTCATATACTCATGTGCATGCATTTCCATGCAAACACACACACACACACACACACACACACACACACACACACGTTTGAGTTCTAGTACCTTAAAAAGAGAAAGTGAAAATTGAAAATTGAGATTTTTTTCAATGACCTATTAACCTTTCCCATCAAGTTGAATTATTCAGTGAGCATTTTTCCTATGTTTCATTATCTTATTCTACTCTGAAAAAGACTGTGAATCTCATAAAACAAAGGATAAGTGTTAATTGGTAACACATTAGACAGATAAGCAACTTGTCACAAAAAATTTTTTAAATCTCACAACCTTTAAAAAAAAAGAGGCTGTTTCATTTAATTTGCAACACACAGATGAAAACGATGTTAACAAACTTAAATGAAAAGAAAATCCTACAAAATGTACAAATGTCTAGCATTATACTTTCCATTCTGTGCAGAGAGCCATGGGGAATTAGTTTTAACATGAAATTTTTGTTTTTCCGTCTTAGGACCAAGTCAGAAAATTCGAATATTTCAGTGTTTCAAGTTAATTTATGTTTCTAGTTAATTTCAAAATGTTTATTCCCCATGTCACTTCCGACGTGTGAACAAGACAGTTTCCGTCATCCAGAACTGCTTGCTGTTCTTGGAGACAAGATTAATTCTGAGGCTTTAGTTAACTCCATTAGTTCGCAAGTGCAAACAAGGAGGAAGTGCATTTCCCTGTTCCAGGTTCAAATCAGTCCTTTGATGCGTTCAAGTCGGTCATACTTCTCCACCTTGGGGATGTATGATTGCTTTCCTTTTCTTTTTCACCCCCAGAATGAGCAGTTTTATCTAGTCTTTCGTCTGTTGAAGTCGTTTTGGAGAGGACACCTTGGTGCCTTAGATGGATATGCTAATTAACCGCCTCTATTTTAAGGCTGCAGAGCAGAATGGATGGGGTTTTAACCTAAAGAAGCTTTTCATACAAAAACCAACCTTTTTATCAGCAGTTTTTCTCATGCCCTAATCATTCTAGAGTCCCGCGTGTTGGCCTAGCAGGCAGTAGGCACTGTGTGAGCAGCTACCTGCCTGTGCCTTCCAGCCCAGGCAACTATGAGGACACAGGCAAGCCCTCAACTCCGACCCAGACCCAGTTGTTATATATTTTAATTGCCACCTGGGTTAGTGCTGGGTTCCAAATGCCCTTTTCTATGTTTGGGGCTATTTCATCAGTAATGTTTGAGGCTGCTTGATCACTTGGCCTTGCCTCTTTCTACATAGTATCAAACAAGTCAGTCTTTGCCTTTCTAAAACACTTCTAGAGCCGAAGCATTGGTCCAAAGCACCAACATGCATCATTTCTTATCATATTCTAAATTATTTCTCTCCTTTCCTTTTGGTCTTAACCTTTATACCAGGATTACACATTGTTCTTTGACACTAATAATTATTGCACTCTTCAGACATGTGGAATCTAATGCTTTAACTCAGCTCAAAGCAAAGCATATACATATAATCAGGTTCCAAAGTTGTTTGCAAAACAAACAACTAAAATTGCTTTTTATAATGACTGACAGAGCTGTTGAACTTTCTCTGGTGAATAGCTTTATTCACATCTCTAGGAACTATTAAAGAAAAAATATTATTATTCTATAAGCTAAGTTTACCTATGCCACTTATAAAATAAACACACCAACTCTTATATTATTTAAACTGCTCGACCATTAGCTCAGGCCTACCATTGTCTAGCTCTTACTCTTATACTAAGTCCGTTTCTGTTCATCTATATGTTGCCTCATGTTCCGTGGCTTTACCTGTTGCCTCTACATGATGCTCCCTGAATGGCAGCTGGTCTCTCCTTCTGCCTTCCTGTTCCCTCAGTTCTCCTCTCTGTTAGTCCTGCCTATACTTCCTACCTGGCTACTGGCCAATCAGTGTTTTATTTATTAACCAATCAGAGCAACACATTTGCCATACAGAACATCCCACAGCACTTCCCCTTTTCTTTTTTTTTTTAAAAAGGAAGGTTTTAACTTTTACATAGTAAAATTACAGATAACAAAACAATTATCAAGCAATAATTACAGTTATAATATCTATTCTATTTATAATAACTAGTTTATTTGGCAAAATTAAAGAAGATATCCTATCTATCTTATATTTGTGAGTCTAAGGTTTTATATCTAACTTATCTTTTATCCTTTATAAGAGTTGATCAGGTTGTCTCTACACAGCAATAGAACACCAACTAAGACACCAAGATATCTCAATATTGGAAGAGACTCCAGTGACAGTCTCTGCTCACTTCGTGATTCTCCTGAAGACAAGCACTATTGCCACAGTTCAACTCTATAAAATAGGAAAAGAGGAACTCTTGCTTCTGGCTTATCAACACAAAAGGATTTATTTCTGGCAGGTGCCACAGTGTTAATTAAAAATGTCCACACAGACTTCTAGAGAGATTTTTCAGGACAAAAGTCATATCCCCTAATATTTCACTTTCTAGTCCCAGAAAAATGTACAGTGATATTTAATAAGACAAATCTGATCCATTGGCAACAATTAAAGCCAAAATATAGGTAACTAAAAGTATGATGTTTTCTTCAAGGTAATGTCTCACCTGATACTAATGATCTCATTACATCTTCCTTTCTCCCTGGAACTATGCATACTTTGCTGTGTGTGTATCTCAGGTGGTGAGTAAGCTACGAAATATATGCTGCTAATAAATTGCCTTCTACCACTCAAGCACTTCCATTTCCCTTCTCAGCTCTGTGCTGGAAAGTCACGTCTACAAATATTCTCCATGAAATGGAGCACGGAATTGAAATGACATTTCACTACCAGTGAATCAGCACCTCCTCTCATTGATGCAGCTTACACTCTTCAGAACTATGACATAAGTGCAGACATCCATGGGGAAATGTGAGACATTAAGAAATAGTGATCCCAAGTGTGGGAAGCATATTACACCTTCTCTGGACTAATTGACCTGCCACTGTGTTTCCAAATGGAGAAAATTCTTTGTCAAGCCTGAACGTAATATAAACATGACCTTGCCAACAGAAAGGAAAATCTTCAGGCATTTTAGAGGATTTCCAGATCTATCAACTTAGTCTCAGCCTTCTTGCAGAGCCTGTATTAAGAAAGTAGTGTAAGTCAATCTGTTGTAAGAGAAAAAGTTTCAGCCTGGGCTACGGTGTGAGACTGTGGATATGAGGGGTGGTGTAAGAAAGAGAATTGTCTGTGTGTGTGTGTGTGTGTGTGTGTGTGTGTGTGTGTGTGAGAGAGAGAGAGAGAGAGAGAGAGAGAGAGAGAGAGAGAGAGAGAGTCTGTATGTGTCTGTGTGTGCATGGGGATAACCAGTTAATTATATTATAATCTTTGAACAAAAATACATAATGATTACAGGAATTGAGGACTGCCAGGTTCCAGGCACCAAGCCAGCCTTGCATACATTGGGGTGAGCAATGGAGAAAGGGTCTTTCTACTCATATAGCATATGTTCTGCAAAGGTAAACTTCAGCATTGAACAATTTAGGAGTGTATAGAAATGTTAACCTAATCAAAGAGATTAGGAAGATTTCTTTGAGAACCTAATTACTGAGTTGAGTCTTGAAAGACTAGGGATTAACTAGTTGAGGAAACTGGTATAAGAAAAGTATTCTTGCAAGGCAGAGAAAGTGTGTGTGGTAACTACAATAGAAATGGGTCCCTAGACATCCAAGAAGGTAAGAGAAATTGGTTTGCCTAACAATAGAGTATAGGGAGCATGGATTTTTATATAAGGGTTCTCCAGAGAAACTGAACCAATAATAGATAGATGATATAGATATAGATAGATAGGTAGATAGATAGATAGATAGATAGATGATAGATACATAGATAGATAAATAGACAGACACATAGAGAGATATAAATGATAGATAAATTTGGATTAATTACATGAATTGGCTCACCTAATTACAATAGCTAACATATTCCATGACATGTCATTTGCCACCTAGGAAACCAGGGAAGATGGTAGTATGGTTCTAAGTGTAAAAGTCTGAGATCCACTACAGATCTTAGGACAAGACTGCAAGGCTGAGAACTATGGGATCCGCTACAGATCTTAGGACAAGACTGCAAGGCTGAAAATCTGGAGGTAAATGGAGGAGACTGATACATTCCCCAGAGTGTGAAGGCCAGAGAAGCCGAGCCCTGGTGTCCAAGGTGAAGAAAAAAAATGAATGACCCATTCCCAGAAGAGAAGGATCAACTTTGTACCTCTTTGTGCTCTATCCAGGCCCTCAGCTGATCAGAGAGTCATCACATACTATTTGATGGAGGATCTTCATTATCTGTCCACTGATTCAAAGGCCGGTCTCTTCAATATTCATACCCAGAAATAACACTCTACCAGCTATCAGGATATCCCATAATCCAGTCAAGTTGATCCCTAAAATTAAGCATCGCAGCATTCAAGATCATGTTAAACATGTTTAACACACCCAAACTGAATTGTCTTGCACATCTGTTCTGCTAGAAGATTCCTCTGTCTCAATAAATGGGAAGTCTATACTATAACATGAAATTGGAATAAATCACTCTTCTCTAAGTTAACATTCTTCTCCAAATGGTCTCAACTGTACTTAGTCATATTACAAAGTGAAAAATAAAAGTCCTTACAAAGGCCCCCAAGTTCAGACCACAGTCTCATCTGCTATTAAATCTCTGTCTTCAACCCTCATTATTCATATCCTCACTTCATGTGCCTCACACCTGATAGCTGAGAATTTCTTGTGGGGAAGACATGCTGTCCTTTCCATGTACTTACTCCTCTCTCTGCATGTAGGCTTTTCCTTGCCTATATCTACATGGCTTACATCCTCACCTATTCCAAGTCTCTGCTCCAGTATCTTCTAAAGAGATGCTTCTTCTAACTATCCTTTTAAAATTTCAATCTGCCCTTCCTCTTTACCTTGTTTGTTTATATTCCTATTATATCTCGTGAATATTTATACATGATTGCCTGCATGGGCACATACACATTTACATAGACACACTAGAATGCAAGCCTTGTAAGGACTCAAATTGTCATCAGTTTTGTAGTTTTTCTGAACATGGAATGGTGCTTGGGACATAGTAAGCATGCAGCAGAAGTACCTGTTGGATGAAGATATTTGTCCTAAGATTATTCATTGAAAGCCTGAAATATATAGTCATAGTCCAATAGAAAAAAATTTAAGTTAGCTTAAGCCAACGGAGGGGGGGGAATTAGATTATTCATGATGCCAGAAGGGAGATGCTTTGGAGAAGAGTAGCTTCCCTGAGCAAACAAGCTTTTTATTTATTTATTTATTTTTGCTTGTTTAGTGAAGAGTATAGTGAACTAAAGAAGTAGGCCTGCTAGCCTTGACAATGACTTGGTGTCACAGCCAGCTTCTAAGATGCCCCTACCATCCATTTGGTGTTCTATATCATCCAGTTTTGATGCTAAGGGTTAAATCTCTCTTCTATGCCATAAGCCAAAATGAGAGTCTGGTCCTGAGATACCAAGTGAATATTATGAAATAACACTGTACTACTTGCCAGATATGGTGTAAAAGATCACATAACAATTCATGCTACACTATGCCCACCATGCTAGTAAAATCATATGAGCGAGGATATGGAGAAATCTTGATACTCTCAAAGGGTAGGATGTCCTACCAGTCTCATTGTCCCTGTCTTCAGCCATTGGGATTGCTCCAGTTGAGGTCACAAACCCTGGAAACAGAGACAGGTCTTTCCACTGTATCACAGCTGAATTCCAGAACCTCAACACCCAACAAAAGTAGTCTTAGCCACTGCCATAGGTAGTGTGATCAGCCTCCACAAATAACCAAACATTTGGTGAACATTCTGCACAATATGATCTCACCAAGAAGGCATGGGCTCAGGATTTACCAGCTTGAAGTACAGCATATCTCAAGGTATCTACTGTATCTCAGAGTTTGGTTAGGAAGAGCTGAGTGTAATGTTCCAACAAAATCAAAATGCAGCTAATCCCAGGCAGCTCTTAGCCAAAACTTGTAGCTGGAAGTTTCTAGGTCCCACCCAGTACCACAGTCCTGCAGCCACTGATAAAATAATCACTCGGAGGCTTATATTAAATACCACTGCAAAAACTATCAGATTTTCCCACTTGCTTTTTCTCCAGACATATTGTTATTACACATAACCCTTCAAAGGGATGATAATTAGTTTTATTAACTGAGAAAGCATGGATTCCCATGATACTTTCATCTTTTGACCACTGGAGACACCAAGAGTAGTATCTCCCATTACAGCATAAACTGAAATAAACACTATCTTCTCCCAAGGACAATGAATTAATTGCTGTGAAGTTCATCAAAGAACTAATTGGAACTGTTACTTAAAAATATTAATGTCTGTACTCTTTATGCTTTCCTATACAAAAGCAGTGATGAAATTATACCAGAGACATGAAAGTATAAATGTAAATACTAGTTAAATTAAGTCCTCTTTTTTAATCACAAACAGGATGTATGAAATAGATAGCTTAAAGAAAATCACCAAAATCCTAATGATGGTTCATGGAAATGTAATGCAACATGAGATCAGGAGATTTCTTGAAAGACAATGCAAGTACTTGCAAGTTCATTTCTTCCATGAATACTAACATGTCACATAGGTATTCCTTCAGAACTTCAGCAAATCCTATATTTAATGAGCTGTAGACAAATTTCTAGACAGTCTTATAAAATAAGAAACACAAAGCCACATACAGAGGTAATAGCCGAAGAGATCAGAGCGAATAGCCACGACTAGCCTTAGCTTACCATTGCCAGTTTTCATAGAGAGAGAGAGTTTCTTTCTGTCTGACCTGTGCTTTTATTGTCTTTCTGTTTTGTCTTTTCATTGGCTCTAAGCCCAGCCACATGACTTTCTCATCACTGTCTGTCTATACAGACCTCTAGGTCTCTATGGTTGGTACTAGGATTAAAGGCTCATGTCACCACACTTGGCTATGTCCTTGACCACACAGAGACTCTGCCTGCCATCTGATCAGATTAAGGGCATGGGCTACCACCTCCTGACTTCTGTTTATGGCTCTCTGACCTCTGATCTCCAGGCAAACCTTATTTATTAACATACAAATAAAATATCACATTTCAGCACAAAGAAAGTATCACTGCATTTCCCCTTTTTATTCTAGTAAAAAGAAAAATGTTATAACTAATATAAAAAACTATATACAATAAGTACAATAACTATATACAATATATGCAAGCAATAACTAGACTGTTGTCATGCTTATGGCTTTTAGCCCTTGACACAAGAAATGTGTCCAACTGACAATGTTCCTCCTGAGAGCCATAGACCATCAAACAAAAACCTCAACAACATGCATGAGAAGTCATCTTTGGAGTTGTTGGTCAGGGCTGTCCAAGAGACTCCCAAGAGCTACAGGGTATTGCTATTGTTCTTGCCCATCTACTAGAGATATAAAGTAATTTATTATTGCTGAAGAGGCCTTGTACTTCAGATACAAGACCCAGAGGACCAAAGCAGGATTTAACCAGAATGCTTCCTCCCTGAGGACTAGCTTTCATAGTACCAGAAGGCACTATGAAAGCTTCCACAAGAGGGAAACAACCTGTAGTTCTACCCAGCTAAGATGCCTATAAAGCACAACAGTGATCAACATGGCTAATAACCCGAAGAACACGGTACTGGCACTCATACATTGGGGACAACCAACAGCTCTCTAATTAGACTTAAGACCTGATCAACAAGGGGGAAATCAAGCCTGGTATACTGGAAGCCTGCCTAGTACATAAGGCTAGTGAAGTCATGGATCTTAGAGGAGAACCTACAACCACCACTTTACTAAATAAGCAGAATCCCTAATTGTATTCTAAACATTTATGCTTATACCCACAGATAAGTGTAGTTCTCATCCTTCATTAAGGAAACTTCTCTTTGCAACAAACAGAGACCACTGCAAAAAAAAAATGCAACCAATCAAAATTCAGAACCCATTCCCAACTGATACACCTAAACCACAATTCCTTAACCTAAGGCTTAGGGATCATTGCAGAAGTAGAGGCAGAAACATTGTTTCTGAGTTTGTGTCAGCTAGAAATGTCAGAAGCTACACCCATGAAGTCTTACCAGCATAGCCACCTAAACACAACTTAAACAAGGACAACACGAATAGACATCCTAACACGGAAGGGAGAAAGCTCATGAGGCCTCAGCCCTAGATAAAGAGTTACAGTTAACTAAGGAATAGAATACTCAGAGTGGGAGGAATAGTCTTCCCCAAGGAGAACACACCAATTGGTTATTCAATACCAGATGGTCATCCTGAAAACATACACATACAAGTAACATTAGTTGTATTTATGCATTTAGGAATATACATACATACATACATATATACATACATACATACATACACACATACACACACATAAAACATTAAGAACCCATTAATTTGAAAGAGAACAAGGAAGTATATAGGGGAGGATTGGAGGGAAGAAAGGGAAGGGAGAAATGACAAAATTATAATTTTTTTAAAAAAAATTAAAGTTATTTTTTAATCCAGAAAAAAAAGAAATGTACCTAAAGCCTAAGCTTAACATACATACATCCCTGTACACAAAGAAATGTAGTTATAAATGAATAAACACTTCACATGGCTTTGAAAACTGTAAAATCTCCAAAGATAATATGGGACGTCTATATGATTGTTTGGGCTGTTGGTGAAAGCTTATGATATAGACAAAACAATTTTAAGAAGCCAACACCCCCAAATTTCTCTATCATCTCCAGAATAAGGTTCTACTTTTCTTAATAGACAAACAAATGTCTCTTACCCTATGTTTGTGCATAGCATCATAATCATTTATTACACCTTCTTTAACATTACCATCTCTGTTTTGCTCTCCATGACACACATACATACATGCTTGTTCACATCTGTAAACGCACATTCTAGCAAGAAGGAGCTAGTTGAAGTTCACCATACGTACTAAGCTGTTTCAAATCTCTGAAGTTTTATTCATTTCTCTCTCTGTCTATCCTATGCTTTCCTCTCCTTTAAAACTCATATGAAACACCACCTTGCTTTTCCCCCTCTTTGCAGATTCGGGTCATTTCTTCATTGGGAAGCCTCAAACATGGAAAGACTGGATCCCCCTTCCTTTTGTGTCTCTACCCTTACTTAACTGGGAGCAAATAGCCTTGTTTGATTATTTTCTAAAATGCAGGGTTGGTCTATCTGTGAAAGGAAT
>CABHPQ010173054.1:0-24589 GCA_902168405.1 Peromyscus aztecus
AAAAAAAAAAAAAAAAAAAAAAATCCTAGGTTATTGAAGTCCAAGATTGTCAGACAATATAAGCAAAATGATGGTAGCTGTTTAAGAAGACGCATTGTATGTGTTCCCATTGTCCTTTCCAAGTTTGGTTTGGTTTTAACCACGGCACACAGTTTTATTAGCGATTCCATTAAGGTTAAATCTCTAGGAATGAAGAGTCCCAGTTAGAGGGCACAAAACCCACGAGGCCCCCTCAGCTCTCATAGTGAACCATCGGCTCTGCTTTTTATTTTATTTTATTTTATTTATTTTTGGGAGGATTGCCACCTCATTCCAGGCACAGATTATTATAGAGACATTGCTTCAGCCGCATAGGCAAGTAGGAGGAGAAAGTCTTCCCCACCCAGAACGTGGAAGTCATGATGGTCACAAAGCCGAAGAGCTGTTTACACATGGCATCCCGTGAAACAGGTGTAGGGGACGTGTCCACATGATTCCTGATATACATGTCTGTGTGCCAGTGCGCCTGTTCCCCCAGTTCAACTTCAGGTCTGTGTGCTCTGGTTTGTGCCATGGATTGGTCAGGGAGCTTCGGGTAGTCACCCTGCCCCATGCCAGCCCTGGGTACAGCTTGTAAGTCTTCCACACGTATATTATACTTCTTGGCAGCTGGGGCCTGTTCTTCTGGGGTCCTAGGATACCACTCTGGTGGCATGCCCTTGGTCAAGTGAAAGGCTGTCCGTGTCCCCAGTGGTACCATGCCACAGGTTACCCACTGTAGCCACCAGACTCTCAGGGCTGTGGCCCTGGCCACTGCCATCTTCCATTTCACCTTCTCCGCCTCCAGGTTGTTTTTGGTTTTGTTTTGTGTGTGTGTAGTTACTTTTGCTTTTGTAATTAACTAAAACGAGATTTCTAACTTCTACTGATCAAACACCTTTTTTTGTATCTTGAAATCAGTGGCCACACAGATGTGTATCCTTGAGCTTTCTGACACCGTAGCTCTGAAATACACACATTTTCCATTTACTTAGGACAAGTAGTTACAGGTCAGAAAACTAAATCCTCAGAAGTAGATAATCCATAACAATTTGGTTTTACATATCTCAAGACTCCCCCCTGCCCCCAATAGCAGCAGAATTACACCTAACAATAATTTTAAAAACTTTGTGGAGAGGGTGAGGTTGTAGCTCAGTCAGCAGAGTGCTTGCCTCGCATGCATAAAGTCCTGAGTTCAGTCCCCAGCACCAACAAATAAACAAACAAACAAAACAAAAAACCCAAACAAACCCGGGTATACTGGCCCATGCCTGCCTAGAATTCAACATTCAGGAGGTAGAGGCTAGAAAATCAGAACTTCAAGGTCACAGTGTTTGAGGCCAGTCTGAATGCATGAGACCCTGTCCACGAAGGAAAACAAGTGTTAAACGCTCGATGTGTCCATCAAGCCTGAGATATGGGAGACTAGGAGAATCTGGCACCTTCAGCCTTTGTCGTGGGAAGCTCATGAGGTGGAGGAATTCATCAAAGACAAGAAAGGGTTAAAATGCTGAAGGGGCAGGGGATGGCTAAGTGAGGCCCCAGGTGCACACTCTCTCCTCATTTGTGTTAGACAGCATTCTGAGCTGCAGCTTGGGGGGGGGGGTGTCACAATAGGCAGTAAGTCTTAATTAATTGGTTGGATCCAAAGGAGAATGTAGCATGTTAAAAAAATACCATATTGCCAGGTGGTGGTGGCTCACACCTTTAATCCCAGCACTCAGGAGGCAGAGGCAGGTGGATCTCTGTGAGTTTGAGGCCAGCCTGGTCTACAGAGTGAGTTCCAGGACAGCCAGGACTACACAGAGAAACCCTGTCTCAAAAACAAAACAAACAAACAAACAAACAAAAACCTACCATATTTTTGAGTAATGAGTTTTATAGTCACAAAATGATATTTGCAGGTCAATGAGATGTCTCTCATCTGGTAAAGGCACTTGCCTTAGGGGCCTGATGACTTGAGTTTGATTATAAAGTTGAAAGGGGAGCCCGACTCCACAGGTTGTCCTCTGTGTATTTCATGGTATGTGCCCTTCCCCAATAATAATAAATTAAAATATCTGACTTTAAGGTTTTTGTGTGTGCGTGCGTGCGTGCGTGTGTGTGTGTGTGTGTGTGTGTGTGTGTGTGTGTGTGTTTGTTTTCGAGACAAGGTTTCTTTGTGTAGCCCTGGCTGCTTTGGAACTTATTTGTAGACCAAGCTGGCTTCGAACTCACAGAGATCTGTAGGCAGAGTTTTTCTGTCCCACCAGCCTCTCCCCAAATAACCACACAGAGACTTAATATTAATTATAAATAATTCTCAGCTGATAGCTTAGGCTTGTTTTTAGCTAGCTCATATAATTTAAATTAACACATAGTTCTTGTCTACCCTCTGCCACGTGGCGATATCTTCTTTTCTGCTTCATCTGTGTTTCCTGGCTTCTTCTCAGGCTCCACCCATCTTCTCCCCAGTATTCTCTCTGCCCCCCAAATCCTGCCTAGCCATCGGCCAATCAGCTTTTTATTAACCAATAAGAATAATACATACTCACAATGTACAGATGGTTCCACAGTAGAGATCCACCTGCCTCTGCCCCCTGAGTGCTGAGATTAAAGGTGTGTGCCACCACACCCAGCTAAGTTTTTCTTTTTTAAATAATTTATTTATTTTTATTTTGTGTGCATTGGTATTTTGCCTGCATGCATGTCTGCGTGAGGATGTTGGATCCCCTGGAACTGGAGTTACAGACAGTTGTGAGCTACCATGTGGGTGCTGAGAATTGAACCTGGGTCCTCTGGAAGAGCAGCCAGTGCTCTTAACTGCTGAACCATCTCTCCAGCCCCTGACTTTAAAAGTTAAGGTTTACTCAATTCAGTAACTTATTCTTCTGAAATTGTTCAGCTTTAAGCTGTGCTTGGTATTTAAAAGCTAACCTGTAAAAACAGTCCAGTGTCTTCACCGGTTTTACCAGATGTCCTTTATTCTTTGATTGGCAGGTGCAGGGAAGGGAAGGTGGCCTGACCCAGGACGATGATGACGCAATGCTGAAGAGTGAGCTGGAGGAGAGAAGCAACAGGCACCATGGAAAAAACCAAAACAAAGCAAGGTCAGACCTCCAGCTCGCTTTGGAGGTTGGGATTCCAGAAATGCAGGAGTTAATCTGTCTCGCCACCGTTTCCAAATACCGTTTTCCCATTATCCCCTTGGAGACCCGGTTAGGCCACAACTACGAAGTGTCAGATTTAGACCTGAGGTCCTGGTCCGTGCGTCTCAGTCTTAGTTCTTGCCATTTGTTCGGGCAGAGAATGAGATGGGCTAAATTGTCCTTACCCAAGCTTGTATGAGGAGGTTTGGTAACCCCCAACCACTGGGATTTTACAGGGACAGCCTCTACCGAGTGCAAGTCCTAGGCTGAGGTGATGTATTAGTTAGGACCTTACTGTATGGAGGCTGGCTCCTCTAAGGAGGGCTCTCCATACTCGCATGTCTAAGGAGAACAGTATGCATACACGCACAGCCAAAGGCTTGCAAGTGGGAGTTTCACAAGAGTTGTTTGCTTCTTGCAATGTGACCTTTGTGCGATGTGACCCTCCACGTGGTTGAGCAAACACCCTGCATCAGTGGCCTCATCTTCATGGTCAACCCTTGTGGTTCTGAAGGATAGTTTCTAAGCCAACCTGGTTTTCTCCCTAAGTTGTAAGTGATTTTTATAGCCTGCTCCATCAACCTCGTGTTTCCCCGTGTCTCCAGACTCCAGTGCCGGCGATACTGTTTTCTTCCTGCCTATAATCTTCTGGAAACTTTCCATTGACAATTCTTTCCCATCAGCCCACCTGCCTCGTTGGACATGAGTCCCCCCACTGACTGTGGCACTGAGATGAGGGCAGAGAGCAAAAGTTTGGCAATATGATCATAGAGACATAGGAATAGGAACATTTCATGTTTCTTCCTGGGATCAGCCCGTGACAGTCAGGGGACCACGTGGCTGACTTACTTCCTTTTCCTGTTGCTGTTATATAATACTCTGCCCAAAGCAACTTGAGGGAGATGGGTCTTATTTGCTCATGATTCCAGGTGACAGTTGATCGTGGCAGGGAAGTCACAGCAGGAGGTGCCTGAGAGAACAGGTCACCTTGCAGCCACACATAAGAGTAGAGTGCAACACATTAGTGCATGCCCTCTCCATTTTCCTAAAAAATATTTAACTTTTAAATGTGTCTGAGTGTTTTGCATGCATGTATGTGTGTGCACCACATGTATGCTTGGTGCCTACAGAGGCCAGAAGAGAGTGTCATATCCCCCAAGACTGGAGTTACAGATGGCTGTGAGCAATAATGTGGGTGCTGGGGACCAAACCTGCGTCCTCTGCAAGAGCAGCAAGGGCTCTTAATCACCGTATGATCCCTCCAGCCCCTTGCACTCTCCATTTTATACAGTCCAGGATGTCCACTCTGCTCAGGGAATGGTCCTGCCCCAAAGTAACTGGAGTCTTTCCCCATGAATTAACTTAACCAAGACAAGCCCTCGAGGATATTCTCCGAGGCCAACCCTAATCTAGACAGTCCCTCACAAGTGTGCCCAGAGGTTTGCCTCCAAGGTGAAGAGTTGACAATTCATACCACCCATAACCCTGGCGAAGAGCAGATGTCAGCTCACACAAACTTTAGTCAGCCCTAAGGATATGAGGGAGACACCCCCAGGGCATCCCTGTCTAGCCACTTAATGACTGCCAATCCCTGAGTTTGATAGAGAAACTTCCCGTTTGTGGCAAGAAAGGGTTTTCGGCTATGATAGTTTTGTCAGGTAGGTATAAATACGAGCGTCACTGGCACTGGTTTATTCATTTATTTTTTGTTCCGGAATCATCTGGTTCTTGCCATTCAGGCACAGTTAGAGGATCCTCTCGTGTGTCTATTACCTCCACGTATCCAGTGAGAGTAGGAGAGGCACAGAGCGAGTTGTGTCGATTGAATAAAGCTCTTTCTTCCTGCAGGAGAGAATGAACATATGCCGGTGAATAGCCCTTCCACACAGATCTACCAGGTAACGACAAACGCCTTATTGTGAAGACCGCCCTGAAGCGTGGTGACTGGTCCTTTACACACAGCGATTTCTAACACTTAGCTACTTCCACGGGTATCCTGACATTTGTTCTCTTAACAAGGCCAAGGGACAGATAGGGCAGAGGCCACTCACTTTGTACCTGTGAGAGAGCTGGTTGGCAGAGGAAAACACATTACCCATACCCCACCTCGGCCCTGCTTTTCTTGCCTACGCCACGGTCACAGTGGTCATCATACCATCCAACAGGGAGGACACAGGAGGAGCTACCTTTTCTCAGTCAGGTGTGGTGGTGCACACCATAACCCCTAACACTCGGGAACCCAAGACGCGAGTTTAACAAGTTCAAGGCTAGCCTAGATTACAGAGTGAGACCTTGTGTGAAAATATTTTTTAAAATATGTTTTTCTTAATTACCTTTTTTTTTTTTTTTCCAGGGAGAACTGAGAATTAAGAGTGTTAGCATTACAAACGTTCAAGTGTGGTGACAGGGAAAACATTAAAACATTTTAAACAATGGCAATAATGAGATTTTTTTTTTTTTGCAAAGCCACTCATGACAAGCATTCTAGCAGGCTGCCCCAACTCTGCAAATAGAATTTATTCGGCTTCTGTCTTCCAATTAGAAATAGAATTAAAGTTCTGTCCTTAGCAATCATAGATATTTACCCTGCCATATTTTGTCTTGTAAAGTCGGTTTGAGCTTTGTGCTGCTCTCTAGACTTAACACTATTATCTGTTATCAGGGCCTGGCGGGGAGGCTCTTTTTTAAAATTATTACGAATTTAAAATTATTACGAATTTAAAATTATTACGAATTTAATTATGGTTATTAATGTATGTCTATGTATGTATGTGTGTGGTGTGTGCGGCAGTCAGTTCTCTCTTTCTACCTTGTGGGTCTCTGATATTGAACTCAAGTTGTTGGGTTTCAGAGGCAAACACCTCCACCTACTGAGCCATCCCACCAGTTCCTTAAGTTGGGTTTTTAAGCCCTTTCATGCAGGAAGACAGGAGCCCAGGAGAGCAGATAGCTGGGGAAATATTATTTACATTAGTTGAGTTTAAATGCTGGTAAAGTCGGCGAAACAGCTAGCTCCCAGAAGCATCGTGCAAGAGTTCATTGCTGTGGGCCGAACTAGAGCGAGCCCACAACAGGAGAGTAAAGCCGTGTTAACTGTGTGGCTCTTAGATCAGCGATGAGAGGGAATAGAAGGAATAGCCTCCTGTCAATCTCATTCATATTTGGCGAATAGTTATCTGCAAATCTGCTCCTTAGCCTGATGGGAAATCAAACAGATGAAACAGACTCTGTTTATTTGAATGTCCACACCTTGAAAATATATTGATGAGTGGTTCCTATGAGGCAGGCTTTTGAAAAGGCTACAGTGAAGGCATGGATACAATTCAGTAGGGTTGTTGACTTGATTTGAGCGAAGTACCAAGGACAAGCCGATCACTGGACAGTGGACTATTAAGAAAGACTATTCCGACAGGGTGGCCAGTTTGAGCAGAGCCTGGGGTGGGGGCAGGTCTCCTCCATGCTGATGTGATGCCTCACTGGTCCAAGGCCTCTCTAGATGCTCTCCATGCTCACCCTGTTCTCCTCTGACCCGCCTCTGCCATTGCGCGAGTGTAAATGCCTCTTTAAAGCCAGGTATGATTTGAAATCTATTACGGATATGTGGGTCACTCCCTTGATGTTGGCTAAATTTAGCTGCGGAGGGGATGGCCTCATTATCTCACTGTGTCACGAATCCAAGTGCATCTTTTCACACTGGAGTGCTTGGCGCCAGGGAAAGAGCATTTGGTCTCTATGGTCTCTGCTGCGCCTTGATGACCCCATCTTTGTTTTAAAAGAACACTTCCCAAGTCTGTTAGTTCCAAGCAACTTTTAACCAAACGAAGGAGGGGCCAAGGAAGAGGACAGAGGGCAGGGAGGGTAGGTAACTATAACAAAATATGATCTGCATTAGAAGGGACAATAGAACTGAAGGAAAATGAAATTTCAATCATTTTCTCCATTTTTTTTCAGATTCCATCCTTTGCAGATGTTATTTAATATTAACTTGATTTTTGAAAATTTTCAAGCTGGGCAGTGGTGGTGCAGGTGGATCTCTGAGTTTGGGGGCAGCCTGATCTACAGAGTGAGTTCCAGAACAGCCAGGACTACACAGAGAAACCCTGTCTTGAAAAAAAACAAAAAACAAAAAACAAAAAAAAAAAAAAAAAAGAAAAGAAAGAAAAAAATTTCCAGGACAAGACATGGTGGCACAAACCTTTAACCCAAGACAGAGGCAGGCAGATCTCTGTAAGTTCAAGGCGAGCTTGGTAAGCAGAGTGAGTTACAGGCTAGCCAGGGTTGCATAGTGAGACCCTGTCTCAAAATCTTTATTCCTGTCTCCTAATCCAGAATGGAAACTGCGAAGCAAGGATTTAGTGTGCTTTGCTCTTGGTAGCTCGTATATGACAGTGCTTGTCATATACTACATAGTCAATAAATAGTAGTTGGACAAATGAATGACGATCTGGAAGATGTACATGTTGCTTTAAGCTAAAGGATCTGATGTAGTCATTCAGTCTGGTGGGAGACAGTGTTGGGAAAAAGAAGAGTCTTCGTTGTTTGCTCTAATCAAAACAAACTCCAAAGTGTTTCTTAAAGGGTAAAGTAGGAAAAAGAAAATCAAGCTGACTATGGTGGGTGGATGCCAGCATGTAGAGAGCTGGGGAAGGCAAAGGCAGGACGACCAAGTTCAAGGCCAGCCTGGGTCACAGGAGACCTTGTCTCAACCGAACGGACCATCTAGGAAGGAGTGTAGGCAGCAGACTCTGTCTCAAAACCAAAACCCAACCCAGACAGACAAGACTCTAGGAGAAACAAAAGATGGGGGCAGAAAAGAAAACCTCTGCAGTGTGGTCTTGGCCTACAAATATCTTCGTCAATGTACGATGACACAGGCGGAAATATGGATGTTGATGGCGTGTGGAAGCGACGAGAGTTAGGGTAATTCTCATCTTTCAAATTTGCCTATTTTTCTCTGGAATGGAAATGTCAGTGGCAGAGGGTCAGAGGCACAGCTCCAACCATCTCCCTCAGACCCCTGAAAAGTTCTTTTTTGGGGACCGCTTCAGGCAAAACTGGATCCTTGGTTGCACCGTGGAAAAGAATTTCGGGAAGAGTCAGTGTGGAGCAGAGCTGGAGTTCAGTGAAAGAGACCGTGATACAGCTTTTAAGCTCAAGTCCTAGGAGAGAGGTGCTCGGGAAGAACGTATGACAAACCCCAAAGTATGTGTTTTAGTTAAGGTTTCTGTGGCTGTGAAGAGACATCATGACCAAGGCAACTCTTATAAAGGAAGACATTTCATTGGGCTAGTTTACAGTTCAGAGGTTTAGTCCATTATCTTCACGGTGGGTAGCATGCAGGCCGACATGGTGCTGGAGAAGGAGCTGAGAGTTCTACATCCAGATCCTCAGGCAACAGGAAGTGAACTGTGACGCACTTCCTCCAACAAGGCCACACCTCCTACTAATGCCACTCTCCTCAGGGGCCATTTCCTTCCAAACCACCACAGAATGGCTGTGGGCTCCTCAGACAGCTGCTCTTCCTGGTCTTTGCAATGGTTACATGTAGGATTTTGGTGACTTTTGAAGTCATTCAGAGGGTTGTTAAGGAATTCAAGTGAGATCACGGGGTGTTTCCCAAGGTGCACCTGATAGGGTGACAATTGATAAGTAGGAACTCTAGACCAACAGGGACCTAGGAGATGGCTCAGTGGGTAAGTCACCTGTCACGAAAGCCTGACAGCCTGACGTTTAGGTCCCCAGAACCCATGTAAAAGCCAGACATGGCACGCATCTGTAATTATAGTGCTCCTACAGGGAGTTGGGAGGAGGGGGTGGGAGAATCTCCTGAGGCTCAGGCTGGCCAGGCTGACTTTTCCAGGGTGAGAACAATAAGAAAGATTTCTTCAAACACAATAGTGAGGATGGCATCCAAGGTTGTCCCCTGACATGTATCATGACACACACACCCCTGTACCCCATACACACAAACATATGTGTACACATGCATGCCTTTAAAAAAAGAAAGCTAATAGTTTTGTTTGTGAGATTCCCAGGAGGAGTGAGGCTCCACCCAAGGTCATGCACATCCAGGCCTCTTTTATTTATTTATTTTTATTTTATTATAATTTTTTTAAACTTTAAAAAATAACTTTAAATGTTTTATTTACATATATTGTAAAAAAATTTATTCTTCTCTCATACATTACATCCTGACAACAGTTTTCCCTCCCTCCACCCTACTGAGTCCTCCCACTATTTCCCCCAGATCTGTCTTCCTCCATTTCCCTTCAGAAAAGAGCAGGCCTCTCAGGGATATCAACCAAACACAGTTTAACAAGTTACAATAAGGCTAGGCACAAACCTTCATATTAAGGCTGGATGAGGCAACCCAGTAGGAGGAAAAGGGTCCCAAGTGCAGGCAAAAGAGTCAGAAACAGCCCCACTCCTACTTTTAGGGGTCCCACAAAGCCACCAGGCTACACAACCATAACATATATGCAGAGGACCTAGCTCAGACCCGTACAGGTCCTGTGAGCCCCAATGAGTCCTGTTTAGTTGATTCTGTGGGCCATGTTCTTTTGGTATCTTTGACTCCTCTGGCTCCTACAATCCTTCCTCCCCCTCTTCTCCTGGACTCCCCAAGCCCTGCCTTGTGTTTTGGCTGTGGGTCTGCATCTGCTCCCATCAGTTGCTGGATGGAGTCTCTCTGATGAAGATTGGGCTAGGCACCAATCTATGACCATTGGGCTAGGCACTATGAGTATAGTAGAGTATTATTAGGAATCATTTCATCGATTTTTTTTTTTTAGCCAGTTGTGTTTGGTTCTATCCTGGGTCTCTGGGCTATCTGGCCTCAGGCCTCTTTTATTGTTATGAGCATCATCTCTGTGTCAACAACCTTACAGCAAACAGTAATGATACTGGAATGCTTGCTTCTCAGTTGACCATAGACTTCAAACAGACTCTGCAATGGGGGTTCCCTCCCTTTCTGTGTCCTTATGGTTTCCCGTCTTCCTATCTTGCCTCAAAGGAAGTTTAAAGAAATAAGGTGTCTGTCCAAAAGACCTTTAATTGAATAACTACGGGCCAGGTTCATGGCGTTATCCTAGCGTGTCTGTTACCACAGCACCTAAGAGACAGAGACAGGAGGATTGCAGCAATTTTAAGACCAACCTGACCTACACAGTGAGTTTCAGGCTAGCTGGAGCTACAATATAAGGCCATATCTCAAACAAACTATGGGGATTAGTCTTGTATGCGGAACTAGGTTTCATTGTCAAAACTGCCATTGAAAGTCGCCTGGGGGGCTGGAGAGATGGCTCAGAGGTTAAGAGCACTGGCTGCTCTTCCAGAGGACCCGAGTTCAATTCCCAGCACCCACATGGTGGCTCACAACCATCTATAATGAGATCTGGCACCCTCTTCTGTGAACATAATAAATAAATAAATCTTAAAAAAAAAAAAAAGGAAAGTCACCTGGGATCTGTACAGCCTTGTTACAACAGAAGTACAACATCAGTACTTTCTGCCGTTGAGGAAGGTCCCAACATCAGAGCAGTTAGCTCTTCCAGGCCAGCAGCATCTATGGGGTCGGTAAGAGAAATCCCTACATAGCACGTTCACCTCACCTTCAGCAGGTCCTGTGAGAAGGACTTTTCGGTGGCTTCTGTGGGGATGACAGACGAGGGAGTAAGGACATTTTTTTCCCTCAGAATTAAGCTATTGGCTGCTTAGTTTGTGCTTTAAACACAGCATCCTTTTCTTTTCTTTTCCTTTTTCAAGACAGAGTTTCTCTGTGTAGCTCTGGTTGTCCTGGAACTCACTTTGTAGACCAGGCTGGCCTCGAACTCTGAGATCTGCTTGCCTCTGTATGCTGGGATTAAAGGTGTGTGCCACAACACCTGTGGCTAAACACGGCATCTTTGAAGATCAATAAAGAGAACTAAAATTAGGAGATGGAGGTTGACAGAAAAAACAAAAAACAAAAACAGGTTTCCTTGGCAGTTTGGTTGAAGGCAAAACCAAAAACAATTACCTTGGCATCATGTGGGACCCCAAAACATTTGGGATCTTGCTCATAATCATCAGGGATTTTAGGAATTTCACATGACTGGCGGAAGTTTCCCAAATCTTGACATTTATGAGTTCATAAAGTACCTAAGGCGCAGCAAAGCCCTAGAGTCTGCATCATAGTAGCCCTGACCTTGGTAATATGTTGGGAGAGCCGGGCGGTGGTGGCGCATGCCTTTAATCCCAGCACTCGGGAGGCAGAGGCAGGTGGATCTCTGTGAGTTCGAGGCCAGCCTGGGCTACCAAGTGAGTTCCAGGAAAGGCGCAAGGCTACACAGAGAAACCCTGTCTCGAAAAACAAAAACAAACAAAAATATGTTGGGGAGAAATGGGACTTTTCTCCCATTTCTAAGCCTAAGGTGTCCTCCGTGGAACCCTAGGCTTTGAAGTTCAAGTCTCCCCTGAACCCAGCTCCAGCGGCAGGATGGAGGGACTGCAGTCTCTCTAGGTCAGCTTCATGAAAAAATCAGGGAGTTGTGGAACGTGATGA
This sequence comes from Peromyscus aztecus, assembly GCA_902168405.1. Taxonomy (NCBI): domain Eukaryota; kingdom Metazoa; phylum Chordata; class Mammalia; order Rodentia; family Cricetidae; genus Peromyscus; species Peromyscus aztecus. Next base: position 11,689 of record CABHPQ010173054.1, read on the forward strand.
GCTGGAGAACAAGGTCGATTGGGTTCTAATCCTCAGGGTGGGGCGAGGACTGTCAGATGGGAGAGCTGAAGAGAGCACCCTGTTAAGATCGCCCAAGTCGTTTTATTCACAAGGTCGGGTTGGTATGCAAGGCCAGTCTGCCCACAGCTGAAGATGGTATGAAGAGCCCAGGCATCTCAGGAGTGACTCCTCACCTCCGGCACCCGGCTGTGCTCACAGGGCTTCCCCTCCCTGGCTGGTCTGGGTTGAGAGGCTGCTTATGGGCTGTAAGGCTACTTCACCGGAGCGTGTCAGGAGAAAGTGTGCTGGGAGTCCACAACAGTTATGGATTTCCCAGAATCCCTAGTGGTCATTAGAGAATGTGTTTGATTTTTAACTTTTAACTGAGAGCAGAGGGTCTACAGTCGAGGAAAAGTCCTTTTGACTTTTCTGTTGACTCTGCTATTGTCAAGGCTTGTGGGAAAAACGACCTGTCCACCTGGGGCAGCAGTGACCAGGGTACCTGTGTCCACTGGATGGCACTTCCCTTTCTTTCTTTTTTTTTGCTTTTTGTTTTTGTTTTCTTTGGTTTTTTTCGAGACAGGGTTTCTCTGTGTAGCTTTGCACCTTTCCTGGATCTCGCTCTGTAGACCAGGTTGGCCTCGAACTCACAAAGATCCTCCTGTCTCTGCCTCCCGAGTGCTGGGATTAAAGGCGTGTGCCACCACCGCCTGGCACACTTCCCTTTCCATACACTTCTTTCCCCCCAAGGCAGGAACAGGTTCGTCTCCGGGCACTGTAACGGACACCAGGTTGCCTCCTTCCAATTTGAAAATCTGCACAGTTTTTGCTTTGACATCACAAAGATTATTTCTAATTAAAACTGTTTGGAATGCGAGGCTGGTGAGGTGGCTCAGTGGGTAGAGGCACTTGCTGCCCCAGCCTGGAGACCCGAGTTTGAGATCTCCAACCCATGGAAAGGTGGAAGGAGAGAACCAGCTTTACAGTGTTGTTGTCTGGCTTCCACGTGTGTGCATGCACGCACACGTAATCAAAACTAGTGAAAATGATTGGAATGGAAAGTAGATCAATGGTGGTATTCCCCTGCCTCCAAGCTCTGGCTGCGTCATAGGCTCTATCTTTTCTCCTCAGAACAATTGCTTTTGGCTCCTCCTATTGCTCTTTATTCCCAGTTCTGGAAGAAACCATTTGGGAAAACAATAGAACCCAAACATCTGTATTTAAGAGATGTGGAACAGGACACTAAGCCGTAGCAGAGGGCAGCAGGGCAGGTTGGAATCATTTGGATGAACTGGTTTTGGAAATGTCTAGAAGTATGCACATGGAGAGACGTGTGGATTGTCAAGGTGCCGACACTTCACCTTTAGCTCCTTACTTGGTAGATACTTAAAAACATTCTTATTTTTAAGTCGTGTGTGTATATGTGCATGTCTGTGTGTGGGCTTGTGTGCAGCAGCACAGTGCCAGAGCAGGCCAGAAGGGGGCTTCGATCTCCTGGAGCTCGAGTTACAGGCAGTTGTGAGCTGCTTGCTGAGGGTGCTGGCAGCCAAGCTCTGCTCTGCAGGGGCGGGCAGCAAGTGCTCTTAAGTACTGAGCCATCTCTTCAGACATGATATTTTAAATTATAGAATAAGCCTTCTGAATATTTCTGTTTTGAAGAGAGTTCTATGTTCAATCAGGTCATAAAAAAATCAAGACAATGTTATCTTACTATTATCTTAATTTGGTGTTTGTTGAAATGCCTTTTACATTTACTCAGTAAATAAACAGATCTTTAGAAGTGCTCCATTTTCTCCACAGTTCTGTTTAACTTTTTGATTTACCACTTAACGAGGAAATGAACAAAAAATTTGGAGTACCTCTGTACCATATGTGTGTGGGGGAGGCTCCTCATCTACATTTACTCTTTCATAATCAAGACAGCCCTGTGAAATAGTTGTAATTATTATAATTACTCTATGGGTAAGCAAACTACTATCCAGAGGTTCGCCAATGTGCCTACATTTTTCACCCTTGTGTGAGAAAGCTAGGGTGTGTACCCTACCCGACTCCAAAATTGCTCTCTCTCAGGGTGTTTAACCAGCAGACGCACCCGTGTGCTCTCCTCAATGCTCTGGCCTGGCCTGACTACTGAAGGTGACTCACATCACCACCAACACATGGACCAAAGCCCATTGTTAAAAATGCCATTACCTTTTTTTTTCTGTCAAAACCCAAGAAAAAAAAACTACCTTTTTCTTTTCAAAGAAATTCTTACTAATATTTATTACTCTTATTTTTAAAAAGACGTATTTTTTATTATTTTGTTGTCTGTGTGTATGTGTGTCTGTGTGATTGTATATATGTACACACGTGTGCAACTGCCTTTGAAGGTCAGAAGGTGTTGGATCCCCTGGAGTTGGAGTTAAGGGTGGTTGTGAGATTCCTGACATGGCTGCTGGGAACTGAACCTGGGTCCTTTAGAAGAGCATCATGTGCTCTTAACCACTGAGCCAGCTCTTCAACTCTGTCTTCTTTTTTTCACTTCTTTAGGGAAAAAGAGCTGAATTTCTTTATATTCTGGTGATAATCAGAGAGACTGTGGCACATTACTTCTCTCGCAGAATTTAGGTGCTGGATCAGGATTGTCTTTTCACATACATATGTTATTTTCCGAGAAAGCCTCATTTTTTAATCTTATTGAGGCAGGCTTTCTCTGGGTAGCCCTGTGTGTCCTAGAACTCTGTAGACCAGGCTAGCCTTGAACTCAGAGATCCCCCTGTCTCTGCTTCCCAGGGATTAATGTTGTGTGCCACCACCGCCTGGTTTAAGTAAGCCTCATTCTTATATCAAGGTCTTTTAAATAGTGGCAGTGTTCATGAGTACCTGTGAACCAGCGGCTCATTTTGCTGACTTGTCAAGCTTCAATGCACACTGCATAGACGACCTTTTCCCTGGACAAACAGGGGCAGAGTCACCTAGAAGATTCCAGAGCTGGGTAGACAAAACATCTGAGGTTTTTCAAGAGCTTTGTTTTCTCAAAGAAAGGAAAAGGTCAAGGGGTCAATGGCACCATTTATAATAACGTACAGCAAGTCAGGTTCACTCTTCCTGAATTACTCAGTTGCAGGCCCTGGCCTCGGAACTGAAAACTGGCTTCACAGAAGCAATGCAGGAGCTGACGAGGATCCAACATGGAGAATATGCTTTGGAAGAGAAGGTTAAGAGCTGCCGATGTTCCATGGAAGAGAAAGTCACCGAGATGAAGAATTCCTTGAACTATTTCAAGGTGGGAGCCTCCTTGATTTCCTGTTGAAAGAGTATGTCGGTTCCAGTACCGGAAGCAAGGAGTTTGCCTTTCCTTATAGCAGCCCAGGGCAAGAGCTTTCCCTCTGAGCGATCTGTTAGCCGTCATGGAACAGCATCTATCTCATGGTTTTCAGTTTCTGAGCTCTGTGTTAAAATTAGAGGCCACAATGAAAGCAAACTTCATCTTTTACTCCCCATTCACTCAAAAGTATGCACCAGGTAAAGGCTGAAGGGATACCGACGTTTGTTCTCTTAGCCCATTGTCTTAGTTAGGATTTTTATTGCTGTGAAGAGACACCATGACCACGGCAACTCTTATAAAGAAAAACATTTGATTGAGCTGGCTTACAGTTTCAGAGGTTTAGTCTATTACCATCATGGTGGGACATGGTGGCATTCAGGCAGACATGGTGCTGGAGAAGGAGCTGAAAATGGAGAAGGAGGCTGGGCGGTGGTGGTGCGCGCCTTTAATCCCAGCACTCAGGAGGCAGAGCCAGGTGGATCTCTGTGAGTTCGAGGCCAGCCTGGTCTACAGAGCAAGATGCAGGACAGGCTCCAAAGCTACACAGAGAAACCCTGTCTTGGAAAAAAAAATGAAGGAGCTACATCTTGATCCTGTGGGCAATAGGAAGTGGTCTGAAACACTGGGCGTGGCTTGAGCATATATGAGACCTCAAAGCCCTCCTCCACAGTGACACACTTCTTCCAACAAGACCACATCTACTCCAACAAAGCCACACCTCCTAATAGTACCACTCCCTGTGCACTTTTGGGGGCCAGTTACATTCAAACCACTACACCCATGTACCGGTCTAAAATGCAGCAATTCTTACGTTGCAGGAAGAGCTGAGCAATGCGATGTCAATGATTCAGGCCATCACTTCCAAACAAGAAGAAATGCAGCAGAAAATCGAACAGCTTCAGCAGGAGAAGCGAAGAGAATCTCGAAAGGTTAAAGCCAAGTGAGTAGCTTGAAAATATTTACCCCTGGCAAGCCCATAAGCAACGGCTCTTGCACAGAGGCCCTGAGAAAACTTCAGGCTATTAGCACAGCTATTAGGAGTGGGCTCCTGAGCAGCATAGATCATCAGCGCGTGCCGGAAGAGATGAAGCCACACAAGCTGGTTAATACTGGGGCTGGAGAGATGGCCCAGTGGTCAAGAGTACTGGCTGCTCTTGCAGAAGACTGAGTTTCTGTTCCCAGAATCCACATGGTGGCTCACAACTGCTTGTAACTTCAACTCCGGGGGATCTGACACCCCTTTCTGGTCTCTGCAGGCAAACAGGCGTGTACACACACACACACACACACACACACACACACACACACACACACACGCCTGTGTGCCCTTGCACACAGATGGGAAAAAATGCTTCTGTTTTCTGGTACTTGGGGTTGAATTGTTAAGTGAGTCCATCATCCCAAGCAAGTACCCAACACTTCAAAGACCCCACTAGGAGCTGGGCATGGTGACCATGCCTTTAATCCTAGCAGTCAGCAGAGGCAGGAAGATCTCTATAACAAGGGTCCACATAGCAAGCCCCAGACTAGCCGGGGCTGCATAGTGAGACTCGGTGTCAAAAACGAACATCAAAACGAAATCAAAAGGGGGGTGGGGATTTAGCTCAGTGGTAGAGCACTTGCCTAGCAAGTGCAAGGTCCTGGGTTCGGTCCTCAGCTCTGGGGAAAAAAAAAAAAGACAAAATAACAAAAAAACGAAATCAAAGATCCTGGTGATAGGGAAGCCGGTAATAGAAAAATAAGAATGAAAACATTACAATTAGAAGTGATTTATAGAGCCGGGCAGTGGTGGCACACGCCTTTAATCCCAGCACTCGGGAGGCAGAGGCAGGCGGATCTCTGTGAGTTCGAGGCCAGCCTGGGCTACAGAGTGAGTTCCAGGACAGGCTCCAAAGCTACACAGAGAAACCCTGTCTCGAAAAACTAAAAAAAAAAAAAAAAAGGTGATTTATAGATAGGTGAAGTTGGTGAATTAAGTTGAACCATGTGAACTGTTTGGCTTCAACCATTTACAATTTATAAAAAATATTGATTTGGTTCAACCTGTGTGTGCGCCTTGGCAGCACATTAAAAGAAAAACAAAACAAACAACCCCCCCCCTCATTCTCCAGCATTATTCTGAACTGAGCCTCCCCCAGTCTACCATGTACTGAGAACCAACGCATCCTTCTCTTGTCTCTTCTGCTAGGAAAGCTCAGAAGGAAGAGCATGGCGCACAGGCCGGACCTGCATCTGCGCCTGCGCAAGCGCAAGGCAGCCCCTTCCGCTCCATCAATGTCCCCGAGTCTGGTCACCCCAGTGACGACTTCACCAACATTATGCCTTCTCAAACCTATGAAAAAGGTACCGCTCATAAACCACAGGAAATGGCATGAGTTAACCACACTTCTTTCTCCCTGACTCCTAGGGCTTGAGTGAAGCGGGGGATGGACTCACAGCCTCCATCCTCATCAGAGAGAAAACAAAATACGGCCATGTTGCCCAGAACTTTCCTGGTATCTAGACTTTGGAAGGCACCAGATGACCTCTGCTTCCCGAGAGACTGCCAATTTTTAAATTTTGTTTTGTGGAAAATACTAATTTGGCTTCTTCTAAGTGTCACTTAGATTAAAAATAATTTAGTGCCATCAATACTATACCAACCATGAGAGAACTAGATTAAAAAAAAGTTGCTCTAAAAAGTTATTTATTGGTGATGTATCTCAGTACCCATGTTTCCCTGGAAAAGCCAGGCTGGTTCTGTGTGTAGACTAATGGCATGCTGGGAGCACTAAAGGAGTTGGCTTTTCAAGGGTTGTGATTCTGGACCTGTGTTCAAATCAGGAAAAATAAAACAAGACAAACTTTGCTACATTGTTATGTTCTCAAGAGTGTCCAACAAAGCACCTACATACAGAAACATGAATGTAGAAATTACCATAGTTTGATGCCCTCCCAGCTTCTTGCTTTAGTCTTATATGGAAAGGCCTCAAAAGGTAGACTAAGACGCCATGCATACAACTGGTGGTAGCTCATATGAAAATTCAGGATGAAAGGATTAAACCCCCAGAAAATGTTGGTTTATCCATTTTTTAATGATGCAATGGTATGATTGTTGTCTGTTACTCCCAAACTCAGTAGCTTCAAGCTCAGTTGACCTGGGTACCACTCACGTGAGGTCTATCATGAGGTAGGTTGCCATCGAGGTGCTAGCTACAGCTGCTGTCATATGAGGGCTGTACTCAGAGGACATCTTCTTCCAGACGTACACACATGGTGTGGTAGTCCCTGTGATATGGACCTCCCTCTCCAACAGAATGGAGAGGTCTAACAGAATGCTCATGACAAAAGCTGTAGCTTTTTATAACCTACTCTTGGAAGAAGCAGCTCAGCCTTCCTGCCATATTCTATTCACCAGAAGAGAATCACTAAATCCAGCATCCCTTCGCGGGAAGAAATCACAGAATGGGAATACCAAGGGGTAAGGAAAACTGGGGAGCCATCTTAAGACGCTGTTCACCACAAACGGCTAACCCTTCTTCTTTTCTTTCTTTTTAAAAAGATATTTATTTTTAATTATGTCTATGTGTCTGTGTGTGGGGATGTGTATGTAAGTGCAGCAGAGACATTGGATCCCTCTGGATCTGAGTTACAGGCACTTATAAAGCACCCATTGTGGGTGCTGCGAAATGAACACAGGTCTTCTGCAAGAGTAGTATGTACACTTAACCCCAGAGCCATCTCTCTCTCCAGCCCTGCCCTTCATTTTAAAAGATACCCTCCTTATGTATGTCCTCTGATGTGGAGCTTCATTCATGTACCTTAGAATTAAAAAGCTTGAAATGTCATTTAAAAATGAGATAACACTCCTTTTCAGGCTTCTTTATTTTATTTTATGTGTATGAATGTTTGCTGACACATGTATGAATGTTTACAGGTGTGTGTACCACGTGTGTGCCTGGTGCACATGGCGGTCAGAAGCAGGAGATGGATACCCTGGAAATGGAGTGTTGGGGGATTGTGCACCACTGTATGGGTGCTGGGAACTGAACCCTGCTCCTGCAAAGCAACAGGGCTCTTAACTCCTGAGCCATCTCTCCAGCCCCTGAAAATATCATTTTACAGGAGCATTGTGGACTCTTCTAGCCTAAGAAGCTCTCAAGAAGATTTTTCCATTAATTACATTAATTGTATTGATTTATTACATCATGATATTATGTCCTGATACTACTGTCCATTTGTGGGTCAAGAAGATTTTTAAAAATCCAATTATCCTCTCCAACCCCTACTTCGTCAGACATCTGAAAGCGAACCCGTTTTTTATGCTGGATCAAACCAGGGCCCTGTGCATTTTAGGCACGGTCCCTACCACCTGGTTACATTCCCAGGACTAGAAGTTAACTTTTTTGAATGATGTGGCTCCGCCATCCATTTCTTCTTTCTTATGTTCCATTTATTCAACATTCCCAATATTGGCACCTACCCTTACAGCTCCACTAAAGCTGTTTCCTTACCTGGTCTTGCTCCATAGAATTTTTTAAAAATTAAGAACCTATTTATTTATTTATTTATTTACTTATTTATTTATTAGGGTGAGCATGCGAGAGTCAGATGGCTGCTTTGTGAGAATCGATTTCGTCTTTCCTGGGACTAGAACTCAGGTCATCAGGCTTGGCGACAAGTGTCTTTACCCACTGAGCCATCTCTCTGGCCCTCCTTCCCTTTCTCCTAGGCTTCTGATACCTTTGATGTCTGTGTCTCAAAATGTTTTCTTCTGTTGGCCGACACTGTACTTCTTTGATTTTCTTCCATTTTCTGCCTACCCATAAATTTCCCTTTTTGGCTTCTTACTGCTATCACAATCAGAGTCTAAGCTTCTCCACACATTTCCAAAGCCATGTATTAACTATATACACAACACTCTGCTTTTCTCTTCTCTTTGGTGGTCTCTATTTCTGCCTCTATAGTCAAGTTACCCCGATAGTCTTTAGGCTTTGCTGTCCCGATGTATTCTGTGGCCTCTGGACCTTTACATAAAATCATCCCTCTACTTGTCTCCCCCTGTCTCTTCTTTACTAGTTCATCCATATCAGGTTACTTCTCTCAGTGGTCCAATCAGAGATACAAACAGTGGTGAAGTAGGAAAGGATCTTATTTCAGTGTGGCCCTAAAGATGGGTTATCATCCGAAGCCTTGCTTCCTTAGAACCAACACTAGCTCTAGGACAATATGGAGGAAGAACACAAGAGGAAGGGTGGGGGGCACCACGGGTAGCCAAGCAGTCTTGGGTCAAATTGTATTGTGGCTCCGAGGGTCTTGCTGGTGCTAAAGAGATGATGGACTGCGTGGCTCCTTGTTTCTGGTACTTTCGATAAGCTAGGAAGCAAAGTTGATTTAGAGAAAGAAAGCCTAGAGGAGAAAAACAGTTAGTTGGGGTACTCACTAGATACCCCCCTCAGGTTTATGGCAATGACGGGGGATTTTTAGGGGCCACTCCAATGGTCTGGAATGGGATGTTGTAAAAGCTGGTGGTTGATTGTTGATGCTGATGTTCCTGTAAGTCTAGAAAATGCCTGACTCTTGTCTTGATGCCCTCTGCCTTGAAGGGGGACAAGCAGAGCTAGGTAGCTAATTTTGGACTAAAAAACTAACCATGTATTGTGAGTCCGCCTGGCTGTGCCTCCCGAGTGCTGGGATTAAAGGTGTGAGCCACCACCACCCGGCGGTATTGTGAGTTTTAAACAGGCATTCCGTAAATGATCAGGTGTCTACGTGCAGAGTTGAACAGGAATCTGACCCAAGTAAGGCAGTAAAGGAGACAGATGTAACATGAAGGCAGGGACCCCAGGCTTCCATTATATTTTCAATCACCCATCGGACACCTGTGGACCCGAGTAAAGAGTCAGCGCTCTTAGCAGAGGCAGCCTCTACGACCCTATTGTCATCCCGATGGGAATATGGCTACCATACTCAGAAGAGTAAGGAGAAGACCAATGGTCTCAAGCAGAGTGGATGGGGTGGTGTTAGGAGAGGCAATTCAAAAGCAAGGAGCAAGTGTGGGGACAGAGAAATGCTCTAGGACTGTGTGCTCATAGAATAATTGGGGCTTTTATACCGAAATGGAAGCTGTTGGAAAGGTAAGCGGAGAGAGAGCCATCGAACATCATTCTGCTGTTTTCACTGTCATCGTCGTCGTCGTCGTCGTCGTCACCACTTCCATCCCTATCACGGTTAGACAGCAAATTGGCTCTTACAGTGTGCTGGGTACCACTCGAAGAACTTTGTGGATTAACCTATTGGATGCCTACAGTAGTGGCTTGAAGTTGGTATCACTTGTGGGCATCTTTAACAGTTGGGTAACTAGTGTTGCCTCACGGTGCTCATTCCCTGCTCTGTCTCTCTCATCTCTCATGGAACTATAAAATCTGTGAGTCTGTCCTTTTTCTGAGTTGTGGGTGCCTAATCCATGTTGGTAGAACGGATGCTGAGTAAGACTTTCCTTTCTCTGCAGCCCAGGAGTCCCGATCTGTTCATGTAGGAGATGGCAATGTGAAGGGAATGATGGGTCCTGGTAAGTGGTTCTTCATGGCTTAAGTTTTTATTATTGTATTCCTGTATAATGTGTGTGTACACATGCTACTGCACAGGTATGGAGGTCAGAGGACAACTGTGCGGAGTCGTTCTCTCATTTATGGTTTCCAGGAACTGAACTCAGGTTGTTGGACTTGCAAGGCGAGCCTTTTACCTGCCGAGTCAATTAACTGATCCAGGATCCTTTCCTGCTCTACTGGACCGTCCTGAGCCAAGGAGGAAAGGACTCTGACATGTTAATCAGTGTCTTGGCTCTGACAAATGCCTGAGAAAAAACCACTTAAGGGAGATAAGGTTTATTTTAGCTCCCGGTTTCAATTCAATCCAAGGTCAGCTCACCGTGATGCTATGGATATTAGATGAACAGAACAAACAGCATGATGGGAAGCCTGTCGCTTAAGACATTGCTCACTTCATGGCACCCAGGAAGCAGAAAGAATAATAGGAAGGAACTGGGGACAAGGTACACATTACAAGTGCATGTCCCCAGTCATCAGTTTCTCCCAGATACGCCCTGCCTTTCATGGTTTTATCACCTCCCAATACTCTAGAAATGGAATCCATTGTTGGGTTAGTCTACTAGTGAGGTAGAGCCCTCCTTACCCAGTCACTTCCCCCACTCTGGCCACTGCTTGCATCAAGGACCACACCTTCAATCCATGACCTTCTGTGCAGACACTTCACATCCAAATCATAGTACCAGACAAGAATAAGCATTGTTTTCATTTAAACTCCTATACATGTGGTGGAGTAGTGACTCATTTAAATCATGGAGAGAGGAGAGCTGGTAAAATTTAAGAACAAATCAGTATTCTTAATTCTTTCTTGTTCCATTTACTAATAAGCTAACGTTTGCTCAAGCGTCACAGGGGAATACCCCACGATACAAATTTTTCTTGCATCACATAACTTTGTAGTTTAATCCAAAATTTACTTTGTTGATAATTCACCAGAACTTATGCATCATTTAATCTTCCCTCCATTCTTTCCTTTTTCCGTTTCTTCCAGCTTAGCATCCGTAGGATAAAGGGACTAAATAACAAACAGGACATCCTCTGCCACCCAGATGTCTTTGGTTCCTGTCCCCCTCTTCTTTCTGTACTTCTGCCTAACAGTGCTGCAGACACCTTCTGTGTTTACCTGAAAGCAAGTAGATACAGGGAGTCAAACATGTTGCTTTAAGTCATACTATATTATACAGTTTCTAGTCTAGCAGTCTGGTCCATTGAGTCACAGTCTCATGTATGTAGCCTGACTGGCCCTGAACTTTCTACAAAGCTAAGGATACCATTGAGTTCCTGATCCTTCTGCCTCTATCTCCCAAATTATTACAGGCATGTACTACCATGGTGGGATTTTAAAAACTTCCTTATTTTGTGGTGTCTGTGTACAAAACAAACACAAAAACAAAACAGAAGGCATATGGACCAGAAAAAGAGAGAGGTGACTGCTTGCAGTTTGGGAAATTTTTAACCCTTCATTGATATTTACTCTCTTAGGGACGAGGTACACATCCATCTAGCAGTATATTAGTTAAGTGTTAGTAACAAGCCACTATTTTCTTTTTCAAAAAAAGGAAGTTCTTTCTAGCAGGCATTGTTTTTCAGGAGTGAACCCAGCAAATCCAGAAGCAGACGAAAGCCTTAAGCCCTCTCTCTCAGCTGAGATCCAGTCCAAGGGCCATCACACCCCGGGCCTGTGGAGACAGCCTAAGGATGGCAAAGAGTGGGGCGAGGAATATGTCACAAAAGATCACCCAGATAAACTCAAGGAGGCTGGCCAGGGCAGACACAGCTCCTTGGAAAATGTTTTATGTGAAACCTCTTTAGCTGGTAAGTTCTGAGGGGGGATGTGGGTGGAAATACGGAAGGATGAGGCGTATGGGGATTTGGAACAGAAGGACTAGACCCCCACCAAGCAGTGTGGATGGAGTGAACACAGAACATCACCTTGTATCTTTTCGGGATGAATCCCCGAATGCCTACAGCGGTGAAGGGACTCAGCAGAGGTCACATACCCTGGTGGGACCACCACCTTGATTCTGGGTATTTGTGACATTCTGTATTGTAGTGGTTCAGCAAAATAGAAAAAAAAAAAAAACGCTAAGGTTCTTGGAATATCTATTTAGTCAGAGATATAGAGTTTGTCATATGCCAATCATTTATTAATAATCTGCTACCAAGATATCACACACTGAGACAAGCTCTTGTCTTTCTTCCTCCTTTTTTTCTCTATCCTTCCTTTCCTTCATATAGTAAGTGAGCAATAATGATAGCATTCTCCACATCTGGGGGGAAGTCATTTTTCTTATTATTATTTTCAATCAAATACATGAAAATTAAATGGATGTGGCCGGGTGGTGGTGGCGCACACCTTTAATCCCAGCACTCGGGAGGCAGAGGCAGGCGGATCTCTGTGAGTTCGAGGCCAAGCCTGGTCTACAAAGCGAGTTCCAGGAAAGGCGCAAAGCTACACAGAGAAACCCTGTCTCGAAAAACCAAAAAAAAAAAAAAAATTAAATGGAACTAAAAGCTTTTAAATTATTATTAACAAGGAACACAAGCCGCCACTTTGAATTCTTTCTGACAGTTTTTCTTGGTACTTGTGTCCTTAATTCCTTAAATTGCTGTGTAGAACACCACAACCAAGGCAACTTATAGAAGAAATCATTTAATTTGGCTTCCAGGTTCAGGGGGTTACAGGTCACAATAGTGGAGCAACGTCAAGGCTGAGAGCTTACATCCTGACCCACAACCAAGAGTCAGAGAGGGAGCACTGGGAATCACGGGAGTCCTTTGAAACATCAAAGCCAGTCCCCAGTAACACACCTCCTCCAACAAGGCCACACCCCCAATCCTTCCCAAACAGTTCTACCAACTGGGGGCCAAGTATTCTAACATATGAGCCTATGGGGGCCATTCTCATTCAAACCACCACAACTTGCTTCATATTTTATGCTATTTTGTAAACAATACTTTGTTGAAAGATAATTTACACAGAGTAAAATTCATGGAGCTACAT